>WFIW01000051.1:0-73471 GCA_009756535.1 Metschnikowia sp. UFMG-CM-y6306 | reverse complement strand
GAGCATGGAGGCGAGGTCCGACGTCATACCGCGTCTAGCCGTGCATCGCAGTTTAATGGAGTGTCTATGGGTAGTACACTACCCATGGGGAGCCTAACACTTCGGGTTTAGGGGTCAATGGGATGGTGCCCCACTGACCCGTTACTAATCCACATGATTGATGTTTATCAACAAGCTTATTTGGGAAGCGGCTTTGAGCAGTATCAGGCACAAGCCAAAGATGGCGTCTGGGAAAAACAAGCACTGGGAATGGAAAAGGAATAGGAATAAAAAGGACTGGAAATGAAAAAGGACTGGAAATGAAAAAGGACCTGAAATGTCGAAGGACTGGAAGTGATGAAGAACTGGGAATTAAAAGGACCCGAAATGAAAAAGGGCCAGGAAGGACAAACCACTCGGAAATGATAGAAAGCTGGAAATGATAGAAAGCTGGAAATGGTAAAGCAATGCGGATGGCAAGGGAGCGGCACAGGAACGGCACACAGGCTTAATTGATCGGCAGGTGACAAAGACCTTCGCAATCGGCACGGGACTGCTGGCGTCGACAACAAACCCATCTTTGGTAGGGGCCAACTCAGAATGGAAAGCTGCGTCTCTTGCATGGGACGTTCCTGACAATGTTACGGCAAGTCTCTTGCTGATTACTTGCTCGCTGATGGGTCTCTGGACTCAGGGGACTCGCAATTGAAGTTCAACAATTTGATTTTTCCCGTCTCTAGTCCAGCAGCAACTGAGTGGCTTGACAACGCCACGCAACTCACGCTAGCCTGGTTGCCGAACGTATGCAAACATTTGCCATTCTGCAAGTCCCACACTTTGATTAGTTTATCATGGGACCCGCTCACCACGCGGAAATTGTCTGCACTGATGGACCATATTCCTTCGATATGCCCAAATTGGGTGCGGATGCACTTTCCTGTTTTCACGTCCCACAATTTGATCGTATTGTCCAAGGACGACGTGAGGATATGAGAAGGATAGTTCGGCTTATCGATCCATTCTGGCTGGGGGTTGACATGACCCTCCTGAATGGTCTGGTTGATCTGTCTCGGCTGGTTCTCGGAGCCGTCGCGTGATTGGTGATCATGAAGTCCCTGCTCCTGGCGTCGCTGCTCGTATTGGTGATGTTGCATAGTCGGATTGGCATCGTCCAAAGAGTCCACTACCAAGTCATCGCCTTTGTACACAAATGGAATCACCGTTTCAATCTGGCCCACGTGCCCGTTACTGCCCATGCCCCCGAACACCCGTAAACATTGGTTCGTGGTCATGTCCCACATTTTCACGGTGGTGTCGTCCGAGGCACTGAACACAGTATTAGATGGCTCGTGAATCTTCACACAGTTAATGCAATCCGTGTGGCCCCGGAGCGTATAACACGTCCGCAGGTCCACATGCCAAACCTTGATGGTGCAATCCGTCAGTCCGGACACAATGGTTTTATTGCAGAAGTCTATGCTAGACACCGCATCGTCGTGGCCCCGATATGTTGAGATGCACTGGCCTGTGTGGTAGTTCCACACCTTGATGGTGGAGTCTAAGCCACCTGTAATCAACTTCTGTGAGTCAAAGGCCAAGGCTCGCACCCCCTTCAGGTGTCCCGCTAGCGTGCGGATGCACTCGCCAGTAACGACGTTCCAAATCTTTATTGTTGAGTCGTACAGCCCCGATATCAAGTACTTGCGGTTGAACTGAAGGCATGCAACGCCATCGGTATGACCAACAAACTCCATGAGCGTGTGGAGACCATTTCTCCAGTTCTTCTCAAGCTGATACCGCTCGCTGTAGACACTTTTCCAGGGTCGTTTCCGAGGCAACGGTTCCGGGGTTGCGTCTGCTCCGGCTTCAACTAATTTGCGTTTCTTGGCCATGTAATCTGTCTTGACATCTTCAAAGCGGGCACGCTTCATATGCATAAGAGGGAGGCCCCAGCCGCAATTGGCACATTTTCGGTCAATGTGCTGCTCGCACATGTGATGCCACACGCGATCATCGTCCGCCAACTGCTTCCATTTGCGGGACACTTGCGCCGCATTGCACAACGACTTGCAGTCGAGGTAGCACAAGACCTTGAGCGCTATCTCCACGGGGAGTGTGGCGATGAAATCGATGCGCACCAACTGTGAAATCTCCTGTGAAATCGTCAGGAGCTGAGGAAAACAACACTGCGACAAGAGGCCCTTGAGGATGAGAGCACGGTGCAGGTGCGGAGCCGCCAGGAAGATCGACCACACATGCGAAATGGCCTCTCGGTCGCGGGACGGGAGCCGCTCTAGTTCCTTCTGGATCTTGACCATTTTGGTGGCATCCGTTTGTTTGTTGCAGATGATATCTGGATTGTGCCGGTAACAGAACTTATGAATATTGTCTTTGGGGATGTTTGATTGGTCATTGATATGCTTCACGAGAAATGGCGTCACCACAGACACGTCAGAGAATGGTTCGCCTGCTAGATCGAGGTTGCGCTGGGCCTCAGGCGAGTCGGGAGCGCAACTGGTGACGAGATTGACGTTTTTGGACTCGTTTTCCGCCCACACTTGCGGCTCGGGTGGCGGTTGAAACGCATGAACGGCCAGCGACGAAATCCTCCGGTCTAGAATATTCAGAAGGTGGCGGGTAGTGTCCTTTTGTGCTTCCGGCAGCCGACAGGGGTCACGCAAATCCATGGTAGCGGCGGTTCGGCACGGTCAGAGGCTTGGAAGAACTTGCGGATGATGTGGTGGAGAAATGGATTCTTGGGCGCCCACAAACTAAGTGTTGGATACAAGAAAAAGAGGGTGTGGTAGGGAGATCGGGCGGCGATAGAAAGAGAAGCAGGTAGAAGGTGTGGCTTCGCGACTGGGGTGATGTGGTTCTGTGGTGTACGGGTGGCACATTGCCTGTGTGGCGCCCGGCACCTCTTTGGGAAAACCCTGTGGGTGCACGGGTGTTGCCCCCAGGGTGCCGAGCCACACTTGCCACGGAGCGGCGGTGCCCCCCGTGCGCCACCTTTTCCGAATCGAGCACAAACGTGACAGGCCTTTCAGGGCCCTCCGCTAGGACCAATGGAACCTGGGACCATCGTGACGCCCGGACCATCTGAAGGCGTGGAGGGTTCTAGAAGTTCTGCATACACCGCACGGCTTATGCCGCGCTCATCTCCCCTGTCAAAAGCCAATGAAGAGAAGCCACCACTCAGACACCACAGACAAAAAGCCCCGCATAGACATGTCCAGCAACAGTCAGAACTTCCCCAGCGTCGGCGACCAGGTCCAGCATACTGAAAGCGGCGCCTCGGACGCCCAGGGCCACCCTGTCCAGGAGGTGGAGTCTCTATGCATGAACTGCCATAAAAACGGCACCACCCGGATGCTCCTCACCAAGATCCCTTATTTCCGGGAGATCATTGTGATGTCCTTCGAGTGCCCCCACTGTGGCTTCAAGAACACGGAAATCCAGCCTGCCGCTCAAATCGCCGAGAAAGGCCTGAGGTATGTGTTCAAGATCGAGAGCACCCAGGACTTTAGCCGCCAGATTGTCAAGTCTGAAACCGCCACGTGCAAGTTCGTGGAGCTCGACTTGGAGATTCCTCCTGAGCGAGGCCAGTTGTCCAACATCGAGGGGCTACTCACGGAAATGATCACCAGCTTAAGCGCCGACCAGCCCGCACGAAAGGAAGCCCAACCGGAGACATACGCCAAGTTGGAGGCCTTCATCGGCAAGGTGCAGGAGTGCCTCGAAGGCAAGCACTTGCCTCTCACCTTTTACGTGGACGACCCCGCGGGTAACTCGTGGGTGGAGTATGTTCCGGACCAGCCGGCCCACAAGTGGTCCATGCACGAGTACAAGCGCACAGCAGAACAGAATGTGTTTTTGGGTTTGCTCTCTGCAGATGATGTGGCCCAGCAAAAGAAGGTTGAGGCTGAAGCCAAGAGGGCCGCCACCGCAGGGAACGTGTCCAGCACCTTGAACAGCAAAGCTAAAGAACCCGGTGCAGCCGACAACGAGGACATCGAGAACTTGTCCAGCGAAGTGCAGGTGTTCCACGCCACTTGCCTGAGCTGCTTTGAGCCATGCCAGACCAATATGAAGACCGTCAACATTCCCCACTTTAAGGACGTGATTATCATGTCCACGGTATGTGACCACTGCGGCTACAGATCCAATGAGGTCAAGACCGGCGGAGAGATCCCCGCCAAGGGCAACTCGATCACTTTGAAGGTCACTGACCCCGAGGACTTGGCTCGTGACATCCTCAAGTCCGAGACCTGTGGCTTGAGGATCCCCGAGTTGAACTTGGACTTGACGCCGGGCACGCTTGGTGGCCGCTTCACTACCATCGAAGGCTTATTAGCCCAGGTATACGAGGAGTTGCACTCGCGCGTGTTCAGCGAGACGTCCGACTCCATGGAGCCCGACACAAAGCAGAGATGGACATCGTTTTTTGCCAAGTTGCAAGATGCCAGTGAGGGCCGCATTGGGTTTACGGTGGTGATGGAGGACCCATTGGCCGCGTCTTACATCCAGAACGTGTATGCCCCCGATAACGACCCCAATATGGAGATCCAAGAGTTTGAGCGGACACATGAACAGAATGAAGATTTGGGTTTGAATGACATGGAAGCTTAAAGTTTGGGACGCAAGGCTTCCAGAGTGCTGCTTGGCTCATGAAATGGCTAATGGCTCTACCGAACGGTTTTTTAGATGACTACTGGATGATTTCAAAGGATTGATTCTAAAGAATTACTAGAGATTTTCGGAGAATTACCAGAGGATTACCAGAGGATTACCAGAGGATTACCAGAGGATTACCAGAGGATTTTAGACGGTTACTAGAGGATTTTAGACGGTTACTAGAGGACTTTAGAAGATTGCTAGTACATTGCTAGAAGGCTACCAGAAGATTGCAGAGGCTCACATGAGGCTCCACAAGAAGCGTGATCACAGCTTATTCCAAACATAATGAAAACTAGCTGTGTCAGGTTTTGTCTCACTGGAATCTCCTTAATCTGTGTTGGCTCTGTCGAAGTGGGTGTACCATGAACATGAGGACCCGGATTAAAGCCGTACACACAACGCTAACCAAGGCAAACCCTTTGCAATGATCAAGGCGACACTGCTTCCACGCCCAGACAGAACTTGCCATTCCACAACGCTCCTAATTTACCGATTAGATCGGAAGCATCATGTCGACCCCAGCAGATACAACTCTGAACAACAACCCAGATGATAGCATCGACTAAGGAATCAAATGCAGTGAGTGAATTATTGGATTGAAGAATGAGATGGTCGAATTGGATAACTTGGTGATCAATTTGAGAACTGCATAACTGATGACAAGCTCGACTTGGGTAAATGCAATGAAAGCCAAAACCTCAGACCCCATCGCTTGGAGAAAACACCCGGCGATCACTCTGATGGTATGACCTCTGTCCATATACATTGCATACATGTCTAGCGCAGCCTGATACCTGAAGGTCTAAGGCTTTCAAGCTGTGCAGGGTGGTGTGCTGGAGCTGATCGCCATAATCAAAGACCGCACCAGTGCCTTTACCGTGACAATCCCCATGGTTCCAGATACCTTGGTGAGTCGTTACATTACCAAGTCATTCGAGGTGCCGAATTGTTGACTTAGAGCTGATGTATTTGATTATCATACATAATTAAATGTATTAGATAATCGAATAGGACATGTCACTCATGGTTGAAATCCCATTTATGGGCAAGTGGAGGTGCCAAGTGGCAAGCGGATTTGTCATAAGTGGTCTGCTACCAAACACGAACGGTATCACTACGCGTTCGTGGAGGAACCAGGTTGCAATGATTTATTATTAGATCGCAGCGAATACTCAAGCACTGGACAGTCACTATTGATGGGCCACACACGACACTCGGACGAAAAGGCGTAATGGTTTTCGCCTCGCCTCTTGTTCACCTTGACCGGCATATCTCGTCCATCCTGCTGGAGGTATCTTCGTGCCAGGTTCTTGGCTTGCAGGTCAAGTGGCAGTGCGGGGAAGTGTGGAGACGCCCAAGTGTGAGAGTGGAGTCTGAAACGAACGGTCTTGTGTGCAGGCTCAAGGTATATAAGTTCTCCCTTGCGCACACTTTACTCGGTCCTAGTCCCTTGGTATAGCGTACTCCTGCTTAGCAAGCTGGTATATAAAACACTTGAAATGACAGCCCAACCTAGAAGTGTAAAAGTGATGTATTCCATTTCCTAAACCCAAGTTTATTATGGGGTGTGTGAGTTGGGAGTCTAGCGAAAGGTTTAGTGGTTACAAGCCGCCTGACGGCATAAGGTTTCACCCAAGTTTCAGTGGCATTCATGCTCGAACATTCAATCTGAAAATACCTGATGTGAGTATATCCGGGAGTGGTGATCAATAAAGGGTCAACGGCGATCAACGGTCAACGGGATCAGCGGACAGAAAACTAGTCATCCTATGCCGCAATTTAAAAAAAATAATTGTCTTCCTGAGTACCAAATGATTAAGCTATGAGTCGCCAAACGCTCGTGAATTTTCGCAGACTCGACATGACAACATTTTCATTTCAAAAAAACAGGCAATCGATCCAACAACCAGGTAAATCAGGCAACCGGGGCAAAACAATTAAACAGCGGGCCAAATTCAATTCACGATTCAAATCTTGCGTCCGCCATTAACGTGGTGTATGCAGAATAAGGGGCCCAGTTCAATCAGTGCGTTGGCCGGAGCTGGCCGGCGCTGACCCCGTAATGATACTGCAACTCCCAAATGTGCTACACGAGGCCATCAGCCTCGTATTACCGAATCTTGATTTCCTAGTTAGTGTGAAACATCACGCCTTTTGGCTTGACGGTTTTTTGAAGAGCGCGAGCTTCTTCCATTTATTGGTGTGTTGGATTTGCTGGGGTCAACCAATCTGCCTTGGATGATTCTTTCGTGGCTGGTTTGAATAGTTTGAAAAACACTGCACTTGAACTAGCTGCTGGCGTTTAAAGTTGCAATGGACCGAGACACGTGGAAGCCTTTCGAATGGATCATAACTGGGATATGCCAGAGTGGAATGGACAAATCAGAGCAGACCGTTTGGTGTCGGCTTAACAACTGGACTTCCCCAACGCAAAAGAGTATGTTTTGAAGTCTTGCTATAATTCCCGGAATACGGCCTACCCTGGCTTAACAGGGAACGGGCAATAGTGCAGGTTCTGGTGACGACACCTGAAAACGGCCTCCAGTTTAGACTGCGCGGTTCTGCCCGATATCGGGCGCTTCTGCGCGTTTGCAGCCTAGGCTGCGAAAACAGATTTCACTTAGAAGATGTGAAAACTTCTAGAGTACTCGTTGATTAGCCGTGAAAAATTTTGCGTTATGGAAAATTTGCGTTGTATGGAAATTTTGCGTTGATGTCTCCAGAGCATAGGTCCGGATTGGTCCCACTGGTCAAACGGCGCAAAGTCGATCGGGGGGAAGCACCCTTTGGCAGGCTCTATGACCAATTCGCCCCGGTTCTCCATTTTGGTGGGCACTACCCGAGGTACTTGAAACAATGTGCTAACAATATGGAAGGTGATGATCTCTTGGAAACGTTTCGGTAGATGACTGAAACCAGCCATGGGCAGGTTCACCCTGACATGACGTGCATGAGTTATGGTCATGCAGGAGCGCATAATCTGAGGGTATATAAGAACGAGAGTTTTCTCCCTCTGATGGAAGCCAGGAAGTTCCGCGCTGATTCTGGGTTCATGCATACCATGATGAATTAAGGTTACAAGATAAAAGCAGCAATCGCCGTGGGCTCCGTGGGTCACGACCTCGCGCCTTTGCATGTTGCCTTATTTTGGATCCTCGTTCACCTGGAACTCTCCATGTTGATTCTGACTTTTGGTATTGCGTTGTTTATTCTTTTATATTGGTTGATACTAGATTGGTTATTCTCTGGCTGGCCGTCACCGCGCCTTCAGCTCGAAGGGTCGTATCGGATTGGTTTAGCCGAGAATGTTTCTGACCCGCCGCAGTGTCTATGGGTAGCGCACTACCTAACAATAATGTGCAAATACATCTCCAATGACATGCTACTGATTGTGAATTTTGAAAAAGTGTTCTTCATTCAAAGCAGGGGATATGTTCGTCGCAGCCGGAAAACGGCTCACATGCCAATTGTTGATCGGTACATGGGGTAGGTAGAGGCCCATCATCACGTGTGAAGCGGGATGCCTTGTTGTGGATGAAACGGATGATTATTCAAGGGAAAGCGAAGTTTCAAAAGCAATACACAGCCGAACACGGTCTAACAATGGCGGAGAGTATCACAGTGCTTGACTTGTGGATTCAGGTATCGAGCAGTCCTTAGTGTTCGTGGCAACTTAGCAGAAGTCTCTTCGGGCTTCACCAGACAGTCTCTTAGGGACCCCTTTAGCCACTACATCGCCAGCTGCTCCACCAGCCACCCCAAGGTCACATACCACATTGTCTGCTGTATCGTTGACTTTATCTGGGTGTTGTCAGGCTATCGATCACTTGCAACATTGCTATCTACATTTCCTTCGCTTTTTGCAGGCCCTCTTCAAATTTTGCTACTACATTGCTGAGTACTTGAGGTGCTTGACCAGCCACGCTATCAGACTTTGGAAGGTTCTTTAGCAGACTTTGGAAGGTTCTTTAGCAGACTTTGGAAGCTGCTTATGACTTTGGAAGGTTGTTGATCACCAACTTGGCAGGTACTTTTACCGAGCCCAGGGACTTTTCGGAAACTGATTCAGGTTCTGTATCGAAAATATTCTTCAAACCCTTGGTCAATCCCCTTGGAAGCCACCGCACTCATTGCCTTCATCTGCTGTACCTAGTCGTATAGGAGCATGGCCTCTGAATTGCCTCTGCGTGCGCTTGAAAGGAGGTATGGGTGGAGCTCTTCTCGAAACGGCCAAAGTGATCCACTGAGTGGTCGACAAGTCTTGACTCCCGTCCTCCTATCGACTTGATCGATCCAGCTCAGCTTCTACATCTGACATCAAATACATGTCGAAGTGCCCAGGGTGTCAAGCGTTGACCAAACGGAAATAGGAAAGTCAAGAAAGCCTTACGGACGAGAAATTCCGGGCATGGTACTTACCATATCAAAACCTTGAGGCATAGTCTTGAAAAGACAAATTCAGACAGTGGTTCTTTCACTGGACCATCGTGGACAAACAAAGAAAGGTGCAGATATTCATTGTCCTATACGTGAAGTTCGTCGTGCTATACGGCGATGATAAATGGTTGAGATTGAGGAGACGTGGGCATACGAGAGTGCAGTTTGGCCGGTTAGTGTATGCCAAAGTGTGAACCCTGGAGCCGACTCGGTTGGTGCCAGCGCAGTGCAGTTCCTTTCTAGAGGAGAAGCGCAGACACATGCGGCAAAGTTATGCCCCAGTGGCACCTTTCCATTGTTAAAGGCCTGATTTCTACAACTCAGGAAACAGATATTGACCACTTGGTTTTTCATTGATGGACCCTAGTCCAACTCCACCTGTTTCTTTTGTCCATGCTCTATACAATGTGTTATTAATTTGGTTGCTATGATGGGGCTACACGAGGATCCACGGTTTCAAAATCAGAGGGGCCTGAAAGCATTGGCTCAGTTCTAGGTTCGAAACCAGGAGTACAAGTGATTATTGGGCAGATGAGGCTTGTCCACTGTTGCTTATAATTCATGGAGTGGAGTCAATGACAAAAAGCGCATGATGCATTGGATAGTGTCCCTCAGTGGCCCAAGAACAATCAGATGGACAAATTTACTCTCGTGGTGAGGACAATGCAAAGGTTTGAGTGGCCGTATGGTTCGGGGTCAATGATCACATAGCATTATCACCAAACCATCAAAGGATGAATATCTTAATGGTATTCAGAACTGGTGAAGCAAGCGGATATCGTCCTCTCAAGAAATTCATGCTGTATGTCCGGTGAAGCAAACTGTCCGCTTCTGTATGGAGTAGGGGCTAAGATCGTTGATCGGAAAAACAAGGGATCGTCCGAAAGGTCGGTCGTGAGACAAGGACTAATCGGGCCAGCCGTGCCGAATGGTCAGCGGAGAAGCGGCTCGTGAGATGAGTAATTCAATAAGAGTTTTTCAATGTAATCTGTAAGATGTACTTTTGTGTAACCATATCCCACTTCGATGTTTATGCCTAGAAATTTCTTGGCTTCTCCTAAATCCTTCATTTCCTTTAGATAGGACAATTCCTGTTCAACATCATACATGGGTGTATCAGTAGGACCATAGAGTAACCACGGACTAATGTTCAGTGGGGACTTATGTTCGAATAACACAGCCATGGTATCATGAAGGTAAGTGTGAACTTCCCTTCCATTAGCAGATACATTTGTATTAGTGGGTCTGGTTCTAGGAGGCATCTTTAATGACACTCCAACCTGGGGTTTGTGTGATTCTACGTAGCTCACCCATGGAGTCTAACAGAACGGTACTAAGACAAACATTTCAAATATGCCAGGTTCTTTAGCTTGAAATTTTTACATGAGCAGTGAGTGGGAAACAGGGAAGGCGTAAAAAGGCGTAAAAAGGCGGACGTAATATTGTAACTAACTATATTCACATTTCCCCCTCCGCGAGCCATCAATGTATAAATAAAAGATAAAATTACGAAAATACAAGTTAACCTCAAGGAGTAGAAAAGACAGAAGACGTCAAAAGACAGAAGACGTCAAAAGACAGAAGACGTCAAAAGGCTAGAAAGACCCCTAATTATTGCTCCGCGGCCATGTTTAATTGTATATCTAGATCCACCATGGCTAGCGCACTGCCCACACAATTAACCTGCAACGTGTGCTTGCAAGGGAGACTGTCCACAGCTCGCCTGGAGAATGGCGTGTCCAGCCCGCCGATTATCTCTTAGACGACATGGCACCAGCTGCACCCTATTGGGTCCAGCGCCGGGGCGGTCTTCTATGCAGGACCGCCTCCCGGCCCAGGCGCCACTTTGGCCGGAAGATAAGTCAGATTGGGACTTTCTGGCCATTAAAGCGGCCGGCACCGCCATGTGGTCAAAGATGGCGCCATTGTGCCTCGCTCAAAGTGGTGCAACCAGGCCCCCGGCTTACTCTCTATATATGGATGTCCCTTGTATAGGGATCATCAACAGACACATTCTGGTGCATGACGTTAAACGACAAAGGAACGTAACAAGGTAATATTTACATCTTTAATTAAAGATTATTTTTCTTTCTAGGTATTTTTTTTATTTCTCTTATATTTATTAAACTTATTGTTTTTATTAATTTTGTCGTCGAGTTGGGCGTAAGGACTTAGAGAGATGTATTTGTTGATGGGTAAAACGATGGGAAATCATCCGAGTTATATAGTAATGTCGGCCACGACCTGCGTTTCCGTATTCGGGCGATAGCGCCTTAATCGGGCTAGTCGTGCCGAGTGGTGGACCGGATAAGCCTCCTCGAGATAGGAGCTTATCGGTCTAGAACTCGGAGGAAGGGAACTAGAACGTTTCGGCCCGAGCCTGGAGGCAAGGTCCGACGTCATACCGCGTCTAGCCGTACGTCGCAGTTCAATTGAGCATCTATGGGTAGCACACTACCCATAGGAAGTCTAACAATTTTACCATCTTTATATTTATTAATAGTTATATTTTTACCATGTTTTTAATAACTTGAGCTCTGTGTTAAGCGTATGTACTTGAAGAGTTTATAATTAATTTTACAAATAATAGCCATGTTTTTGCCAAAACTGCAGTTTTATATTTACATGTATTAGATATATGATAGCTTACGGAACGTTTTCCAGTTTACTTATTAATACACCAATAAACCCGTACAATTGAACATTAAACTGACTCGCCGGGATGCTTCTTTGATACTCCATAGTCTTGATAATATTATCAATCCTCAATCGTATTCAACCTCCATTTTAATGAATATCCGAAACAGGCAAGTATGAAGAGTGGTTCGAAACATGTGAAATATTTGAGCTTCGCTTATTTGAAAATTGACTTTAAACGGGCTATCGCTAATACCAACCGCTTGCACAAGTCTAACATACATGGATGGTTCAATCTGCAGATGCACATTAGCCATTGCCAAGCCAAGCGGTCTGTCAACGCCGTTTGCATTATACCTGCAATTAAAGTATGAAGATTCAAACTAGGATGGCAGCTATGCAGAGAGAAGTCCAGATGTGGGTAAAGGTTAGTATACTTAAATGTTGACGCTGCTAGACTTCAAAGAAGATTACTGTTGCATATATGTATCAAATTCATTGATAATAGTAGATAATAGTAGTTATCCAAGAATTGATAAACCACTCCATGTCAATGACTATTCATACTTAATTCATACAGCTTCGATCCTGAAGATAACGAAATATTATAGTGAAAGCACTTGGCTGAGTCCATGTCCATTAAAATAGACCAGCATACTAAATGGACAGATTTTCTAGAGCATTAAGAATCATCCATAAATACTTTCGCTGTTAAGATTCGTCCCATGATTGTCTGATTCATAGCATGCTTCCTTTCGCCCACATGTCTGCATGCATCTACTCTTACAATGTACTTATCATCACTTATGGATGGCTTGTCGGAGCTAGCCGAGAAAGCCGCATTTGATATTCTACTATCCTACGTAGCCGTCCAACTTTGGAGCGTACACTCCACTTCTCCATCACATCCAAGCTGTGTTCCCCCAAGTCTGCGCTTGACGCAAGACGTGATGTATCGCAGGCTAAAACCAAGTCTATAATTTTCTGACCTACGCAGGCGTTCCTATTACCAATTACTATTTATTGTTGAACAGTTCGGGTAGTGCGCTACCCATAGGTGCACCGATGACCATGAAGAGGCAATTCCAATTCCGCCCGTCGCGAGACGAGGGCAGTTGCAGCTTCTCGGTGCAACGTTGGTGTGTCAACATCACTCGTCTGCAACTAGCCGGATTGGGACCTACTGGGGGTAAAGGCGATACGGTGACCAGTCACCTGTGAAAAGGGTGCAATACGGCCGTCAATAGGTGGGTAATCGGCCCCGCCCCGTCGTGACACCTGGCCAGTTTTCACCTATAAAAGTCTAGAAGATCCCATGTTCCAGCGATCACCAACGAATACCTTCTCTAAGCACTGGACTAAAGAACCAAAAGAACTAACACATGACGAACTGCGGGGCCCATAGAAGTAGCTTCATGGTTTGGCATTTTTGTAGTTTCTCTTAGATTCTTTGGTGATGTTTAAGCTTAGAGAGAAGATACTTTCGTTATGGTATGTAAAACGGGCGATTACCTGTGATATAGCATAACTGACCAACCGACAGAGCCAATTTGACGGTTTAGAAATATGGGCTTGAAATATTCATGAATGTTTATTTATGACATTTTCAAGGGGAAGCATTGATCCTTTTGGGGAGATCTGGAAGGCCTTACTAATAATCTATGCCTGGTATCTTGATATCATAACTACATAGTGTGTTTCTTAGCTTTTTGGTTATCTTAGTGGCCCTCCTTGCTGCTTTTGACCGTCCCGCCTACACCACACCTAGACTACTCATACTACTCTGCTTCACCACTCTCACATCTGGTTACACCTGGTTACACCTGGTTACACCTGGTTACTGCACCTAGTTGATACACCATGCTCACCGGTCCACTGACTACACGATGCTAATATGCATATTCATTTTAACATATAGCCATAAACTATTATCGCCAAAGCGATATTTCGTGTCAACACGCGCAGGCATAGCCTTTCCCGACCCCACATTCAACACTCTGATAACTGTTTTTCATTCCGGCTTCCATCGACTGGCATGTATCCACTTGTTAACATCGCGTGATGCCGCCCATCCAAACATTAATGTGGTTTCGCTGATGCCTCGTCTGTTCAAAACAAGCCATGCTTTCAAGCCGGTCTGCAGCTCGTGGCCGGTTCAATTGCCCGTCCCATCCAAGCCATCTTCCACTCGATATTGGTCATCCCTGACTTGTTGCTCGCCTCACTTTCTTCACGTCATTCCACGCATTTTTGATCCACGTTTTATTGACCTGCTTGACCTGCACTGGGTCATGGTGAATACTCTGGTTCCAGAGGCGTGTCAGAGCCAACCCAAAACTGCTCAGTCGTCAACTCTCCGCGTCGCCACTGCTTGTAGCGCCAGCGGCATGCGTAGCCGCGGATCAAGTCCATGCACCGGTTCTTCTTGAGCCGCTCATCGACCTTGCTCTTCATGAGCCGGTTCTCCAAAAAGTCAATGAGCACGAGGCACTGGCACGGGTCAAACGCCGTGTAGAGCGGCACCTGCGTGATGAGCCGTGTGAACGAAATGCCGGGTTCCTCATGGAGCTCCATGTTCACTTTGACCTCCTCGGTGAATTGTTCGAGCAAGCGCCGCCGCTCTTGGATCTTGGGCACGTCCATCTCCAGCAAGAACCGGTTGATGGCGGCGCAGTCGACGGTGATATCATAGGGATCAGAGCTGTGCCTCCGGATCCACTTGCTCGTTATGTTGGGGATGCTCAACGAGCCCTGGTACAACTGGAAGCTGAGCGACCCCTGGAGATTATGGAGGAGAGGCCCCAAGCACGCCACGTCAATGAAGCCGGTTCCTTGCGGATCAAACTGCTGCCATGTGCGTTTGAACTTGCGAATCTCCGGCCGTGCTATCAAATGGTGGTAGTCTGTTCCGCCCGCGATGTAGCTAAAGCTGTCCAAAATGAGCGAAACGAAGAGGTTTAGCATGATGTACATGGAGATGATGTTCCATGACATGAAGAAGAAGAAGGCGTACTGCTTGTTTCCGCAGTCTGACGCCTTGGTCACCGCATCCACCACGCAGTAAGGCTCCTCCACCGTGAAGTCCAGCATGATGTAGTTCCAGCCTTCTCCAAACGAGCACCGGAAAAGCAAAATCAACGCCTTGGGGACCGACCGGAGGTTGATGTTGTTGCTTGTATTGGGGCCGATCTTCGTGAGCCCAAACACCTGGTTCATGGCGATGGCATACGCGAGAAAGATGATGAACCATGTGTAAATCAACGAAAAGAGCGACGGAAAAGATGCAGACGCAAACTTCAACAACTGGTTCAACCGGTCGCTCCGGGGGAACAAGAAGATCAACAACGCCACCAAGAAGATCTTGTTGAAGTTGATGAACACGTTGCCGGATGGAAGCTGGAGGGACGTGGAGGTGGAGATCCATGCGCCCAATGTCACCAAGAAGCAGAACACATTCCATTTGTTGGACACGAACACTTTGTAGCCTTGGGCCACGATCATCATGGCATAATGCGCCAGGAAGCAGAAGGTGGAGATGAAAAAGAGGGCATACTGGGCCGCTCCCGGAACCCACGCTGGAAACGCCTCAAACACCAACGCAAACAAGTGGAGGATGAGCACGAGGCCAAGAATCGAGTTCCATGCTTTGTTTTTCTCCACCGTCAACCGATAACAGAACCGCTTAAACCGCCGCAAGTCCCGCACGTCTCTTCTCTTGGACGGCCGCACCTCCCTCAAAAACTTCTTCACGTGGTACCACTGGATCTGCACATCCGTCAAGTACGCCTTGCCCGTGACCTTGGCATAGTTGTTGATCACCACCGACACGAACAACGTCAAGATGAAGACTGTACTGACAAAGTTGAAGGCAATGACAAAGAGCCCGTTGATGGGCGTTGCGAACATCTTCTGCGGCGTACCCACGCCTGTGCTCTGCATCACATTGATGAGGAGATCGGTCCAGCCCTCCAAAGACACGATCTGGTATAAGGTGGAAAACGACGACCCAAAGCTATCCATGTGTAAATATGGATTGGTGTACACATTGGGGCTCAAAACTTCCCAGTTGAACGGCAGGTTGCCGAACTCGTTGACGCATGCAGAGTAGCCGGAATCGCCATCAAGACAGTAGCCCAACCGGCCATTGAATACATTCAAGGCCCAGAGCGAGAAGGGAAAAAGCAACGTGAGCGAAATCACCGTGGCACTGAGAATCTTGCTGAACCCGGACAACATCGTGTAGTGGAAGTTGTTCTTGGCCGTTTCGCTGATGGTCAAGAGCCGCAATGCTCGCAAAGCCTTTAAACCACGCACAATCCGCGTGAGGTCGCCGTCGTTGATGAGGTAGGCCACGAACTCGATCCAGAGCGAGGCCAACGCTCCAAAATCGAGCCAGTTCCACGGCAGCCGAGCATAGGCATTGGGGGTGAAAATAAGGCCATCTGCAGTCACCTTAATAAGAAACTCCATCGTGAAAATTGCCTGGAACGACACGTCGATGAAGAACAGCCAGTTCCAGCGCCCATCCTTATGCTGCACGGTCAATCGATAGATGGGTGTGAGGTAACAAGCAGCAATCACGATGCCCACGGTTGAGAGAAACATCACAATGGAGAAAATATCGCCGATGGTTTTATGCGGCTCCACGCCGTCGATTCTCTCGCCGAAACTTGACGACACGATTCGCTGGCACATACGGCGTAACTTGTGGCCCGGCTGCAACATGTAAAACACGGTGTTGAAACTAGGGTTCGACTTCAAGTAGTCGTCTTGACTCTTGATCAAGCTGCGCCTTTCTGCAAGCACCTGTGTGGCAAACTTTGACGGCTCGAAGTTGCCCACATCGGTCTTAATCTGCTTCTGGGCGTAAAACGGGTTCTGCACCGATTTCAACACGAACCTCTTGCAACGAAGCACCCACCTCTCTATGAACGACTTGCTTAGATCACCTTCATCAGCACGCGATGCCTCGGCAAACATATCCAACTCCTCTTCGCCATTCAAAAAGTCATTCACTGCACTCCCACTCAATAACAAGTTGGTCACGGCCTTTTCAATGTTCTTCTCCTCTCTTGACTTGAACCATTTGGCCTTCAATCGAAACATCCAGCCCGGTGGGTCTTTCACCATCAGCAAGCGCTTGGTCATGTCATCAATGAATTGGCGCAACTGGTGCTTCCTCCGCCCCTCCAACGAAACCTCCAAAGATTTGGCAATGACGGCAATAAAAATATTCATGATCACCAGGTTGCTGACCACGAACCACATGATAAGAATCACGGCACCAAAAGACCTCTGGGCAACGTTTCGAGCGTAGCTTTGGAGCGTATACATAATTTCCGCCCAGTTTTCCGTCGACGTGATCACATAAAGGGACATGATGGTGTTAGGCAACGTGTGCATGGCGAACTGCACATCGTCCACGTCATCTAATGGTACAGTGCCCTCAAAGTAGCGAGACACAATGATGCCGGTGAGAACCAAAAGAATGAAGTAGAACAACGTCAAGTCATAGATGGCTTTGAAGTTCTTGGTGATTTTGATCCAGAGGTCCGAGGTGATACGGAACGATAGCACAACACGATAGAAGCGTGCCAATTGAAACACCGACATCCAGTAGTAAGCGTGGCCCAACGCGTCCTTGACTGGCCCCACGATGATCACTGAGGTGATTACCGCCAAAGTCAAATCCACCACGTTTCGGTGGCTGATGAAAAACGACCGCCAGTCCGGCAAGTAAAGGAGAAACCGCAAAATAATCTCCAACAACAAAATACCCGTGAAAAGGGCTTCTATCCTGTAGAGGAACATAGCTCGCTTTTCTCTCATGTTGTGACTGCGAAAACTCTGGGTGATTAGCGACAATGTGATTATCAACGAGAACAAGAATTCGAGCCGGTAGTACCTCTTCAACCAGGGTTTGCGCTGGATCAACTCCAGAACCAGCTGACTGTGAAGTTCATCGTTGAAAAACCACGACTTGAGCTTCGCTTTCTTCGACTTGAGAGACTTATCGTTCTGGCTGGCTTCGGCCTTGCGTTTGCGCTCTTCCTTTTCTTCCATTTGCACGAAATCGAACGAAGCAACAATGATGGCCGTGAATATGTTCATCAACCACACTGTGAGGATATAGATACCCACCACGAAAAAGAGGGCGGCGGCCACGCTATCAGTGTTCATCACATTGTACATGGTGTCAGAGAATGTGTTCACACTGATCATCACAAACACGTTTTGCATGGACTGCAATATATTGTCAAAGTTGACAGTTCCGCCGTAAGGATTCTCTCCGCTCTGGCATACCGAGTTTACTGGACACCACCAGCCCTTAACGTACCCCGTATGGTGACCTAGCCGGTCCAAATAAGGATGAGGGTAACCGTCGGTGCCAAGGTATGCCCCGCAGTACAGGTCCGAATTGGTGTAAGTGTCACTAGGGTCTTCTGGGTTGGTCCATACACAGTGCCTAGAAAGAGACGACTTGAAGGACTGAACTCCTATGATGGCAAATATTACCCAGAAGCACACCACAAAGATGCCCACATCGATCAACTGAGGAATCGCTGATTGACACGCCCTCAAAATGATATTTGTACCTGTAGTCAAATTCAAAAGACGCCAGATTCGAATGCACCCTAGTGCACGAAACAACATGAAGTGGTTATCGTAATCCCAGTTGCTGACTTGGAGAATCAAGGATATCCAGAAGGATAACACCGACACAAAGTCGAGTCGCTGCCAACTGCTTCTGAGAAAAGCCCTCTTGAGATTCATTTCTTCCACGGTCTTGAGCAATTTGTGCGTTTTAAGAAACGTGTTGGCCTCGAAAAGTCGCTTCTTCGGGCTCAAGGGCACCACGCTACTTATAGAGCCCAGGCGTTGTGAAACAAAACGAACATCATGCGATGAGTATTTCTTTGTGATTTCATCACGAGTGGGGGGCTCAGGAAGGGAAGAAAAGGCCAATGAATCATTTCGAGTCGCCAGCGCAGCAGTAGGTTGCTTTCTTTTTGTGAAAGTAAGGACCTGGAGAAGGTCTCTAAACTTGCCGCGAATGGCAATCCACGCGTACCATAAATTGCTGGTGGGATACTCTATGCCCGTTGTTTCAAACAATGCCGAATCGTTGACAAGTCCATATGCCACGACCTTGACGAAGATTTCGACAGTATAAAAGGCATTGATGCCCAACAAGACCCAGTCAGCATAATTGGCGTGCGATTCCAAATTAATGGAATTCGAACTCCATTGGCGACTCACAAGCACGGCAGATTGGGCCAAAATCATCGACAAAATGATAGTGTTGGTGATTTTGCGGGAGGCCGTGCGATGACACCACTGTCTGAATTTCGAGTCTGCAGAGAAGATGCAGAGAGATTTACCAAAAAGCTGAGAAGGGAATTCAGGGTTACTCGGGACACTGGCAGCGAAATAGTCGGAGTGCACTTGGGAGGACACTCTGGAAGTGGCCTTGCTCGAATTTTCTTTGGGGTTGTTGTAGATAGACGAGAGATGGTCGGTGTGACCAGAATAGCGATTTTTCAGGCTCTTTTGGGGGCTGCCTTGCAGATCGTCCAAAGAGACAGAATTTATGCTGTCGGAGCTGAAGTTTCGGAGCAGGCTGTGGTTCGTTTGCAGGCCAAACGACGCCAACGACGTGGCTGAGTTGCTCATACGGTTCACATTTTGTAAAGGGGAGGTCGACCCGGCCGAGTTCATGCTGTGTAAGTCTGAGGACGACGCAAAGGGCCCAAATGAACCTGGATGGGTATCTATGGTGGGAGCGGGCGGGTTGCTGGAGCCAGCCACCCGATCCGAAATTCGGGTGAGAAGCCCCAAGAATTTTGCCGGCGACAGGACGGCCAGTTTCTGAGTGTGCTGCAGCGGGACGAAGAGCCCGGCCTCGAGGTTCGAGTCGTGGGAGACGCGGCCGATTTGCTGGGCCAGTTCTGCGTTGTTCAAGGTGATCATGGGGATGTTATAAGTGAGGTCGGAGTCAGCCGCCACGGAGTCAATAGGATGTCCGGCAGCACTTAGGCGATCGCCAGGGCGTAAAAATGGTTCTTCAGAAGCAAATGGGCTGGCACTCTCTTTGGGGGAGCGCTCAACGGAGCTGGCCTTGGTGCCTTCCAGCATCCACACGCCATGTTTAGAAGCCAAGCCCAAAACCTCGTCCACTTGGTCTCGGAGGTGAATTGGATCGCTCTGTAGCGCTTGGCCCAAGAGGTCGTGCTTTTCTGAGTCTAGGATTTGGGACTGACGTAGCGATTTGCGCATTGAGGAGGATATCTTGGAGGAGGACAACTTTGAGGACGGCAGCGACAGGGGCTCGGGATAATCGAAATCTTGAAGCGATTGACGGTATCGAGAATTCCGTGGCGAGGTGTCGGAAAGGCGGCGCGAGGGGCCGTGGAAATGGGACAGGCGTCGAGAGGTGGCCGAATGGATGGCCAGCAGCCGGGGGCCCCTAGAGCTGAAGGCCGTCTGAGAGCTCGCGCTGTTCAAATTGGGGGCCTGATGGGGGCTTGAACGGGTATACGAGAAGGGATCAGGGTGATCAGCCATTGGCGATGGTGAATAGCCGGCATTGTCAGCAAAAGGAGATCCGGCATTGTCAGCAAAAGGCGAGCCGGCATTGTCGGCGAAAGGATATTCTGTGCCTTGGGCCAATGGATAGGTGCCGCTGTGGAAGTCAAACGGGGACTCGTCGTCCTCTGTCTCATGGGACGCCCTTCTGGGCATGGAGCTAGAACTGGAACAAGTGGAAACCAGCGGTAAGGCACGGCGGGGAAAAGCGAGAAGAAAGGCGCGGTCCAGCGAAAAGGAGGAGGCGGGTTTTGGCTGGCGGGATAGCCAAGCAGAAGAGTAGGGGGCAGGGAGGACGGCGAAAGGGCGTGGTGGTGGAGGAAGTGGGACAACCCTACGAGGCGCACGCGAAGCGTGGGTGCAGTCCGCTCATTGATCGGCCTCGAGGCATGGTGGGCGCTTGCGGTTCCCTGTTGGTCCAGGGTCACGATGCAGGGGGAGAGCGGGACAGAGAGGGCGGGCGCACCCGCCGCGCATATCCGTGAACACGGTGTCCTCACCAAAAGATTAATGCCAGATGGCGAAAGCACCAGGGGTAGGGGGACCAGGTCATTTAATCCATGCGGTGGGTTGTAAGATGGAGAAGTCTGTGACTATAGGACTGCGCGATTGAGTGAGTGCATGACTGCATGACTGCGGGACAAGACTGCGAGACAAGACTGCGGGACAAGACCGCGGGACAAGACCGCGGGACAAGACCGCGGGACAAGACTGCGGGACAAGACTGCGGGACAAGACTGCGCGACTAAGCGACGAGACTGCGCGACGAGACTGCGCGACTAAGCGACTGCACTGCAACAATACACGTGACACGTCGAGCAAGAGTCTGAGGAAGGGTTCTGGGATACATCATTTGTGGCTCATGGCAGCCATAGGGGTGCTGGTGCATATCGGCGTGCTTTCCAGAGCTGGGCGGATTTGACGCCGTCCCAGCTCTGTCAAACAAACGGCCCGGTTCCTCCTGAATGGCGCTTCTCGCCTGGGTATGTGCAGGCAATCACTATATGCCGGTTTTTGTTTCTGTGGTCTGTTTCTAGCTGACTCATACTACCTTCACGCTTTTTCTATGAAAACGTCTCGTATTCTGGCCAAATAGACTCTTTTAGCATATTAGACTCATCACGCAGGCCTCTTCCGGTCCAGGGGAGCAAGATTTGCCCCATGAGTCAGCCGCGGTTCTAGTCTGTCCGGACAAACACTTTTAGACGCCTACTTCGGACTTAAGGCGTCCGTATAGGACCACTGGTGGATGGATCATCGGGGTGAATCCCGAGTCACAAGAGCATCGGCCGCATTAAGCCCCAGAGAGTCCACATCCTTCGAGACTTGTGTGCAGGTCCAGGTGATATAAATCCACGCTGTCGCACGTTTCGTTGGCTGTAAAAAAGGGCCCTAATCTGCATGGCGAAATGCTAAAACAAACTAGACCACGTGCCAGCTCTTGACAAAGGCTGAGCTTAACGGAGGTGGTGAATTTTTCACCCACGGCCTATTTGGGTTAGGCGAGTTGAACAATGTGGGAAATGGAGCCTTAGATTAATGTCTCAATGGGCTAGCCGTGACCATCTTTTATGATGGGAAACGTTATTGGCTGTTAAGTAAAATACTGCTACTGGTCACATGAGTTCAAGGAAGAAGTCAATTTCAGTTTTGTTGAATGAGTATAGGTGGGAAGCGTGAATCTGGCTGAATGCTTGCTGCTAGACGATTAAAAGGTAAGTGGTTCTTGGGACTCGTTCAGCAGGTCGATGTGGATGGCTAATTCCTTCACGTGGATGTTCCTTTACGTGGATGTTCCTTTACGTGGATGTTCCTTTACGTGGATGTTCCTTTACGTGGATGTTCCTTTACATGGCTGTTCCTTGACGTGGATGTTCCTTTACATGGCTGTTCATTCATGTGGCTCAGATTTAACCCCCAACCTCCTAATCTCGCTTTCCGTGATCCCTGCTCCCCTTTTATTTTGGTTTCTTATAATTTGTGTTTCCTTCTATTGGCTACCTTTATTTCAATGAATCCCCATATCGTTGAACCTTTGTCTAGCGACAACCACTGAAAACCGCAAAGTCTGAGATCGACTATTCTGCTCCCATTTGTAGCCGAAGCCCTGCTTTAGCCAATCCTGGAACACAGCCCAGAATTTTCAAGACTAAGAAATCCATAGCAAGCTCCTTTATTGTCTTGTCTGACATCAGTTCTATCCTGGGCTCAAGAAGGTCTTTTGATTGAAAATTTGGAGGGATGAATACTGCAGTTATACCATCATTGCAATCAAATTACCACAGTCACTACAGTCACAAAGGATAGTGACCAATACCCAGGTGTACTACTACACACATACAAACGCCTAGCTATATTCGAAGCAACAAGGCACCTGGAGTCAACAAGAAGGCGCTTTACCACCATAAAATTTTAGCTTGTTTTCATCAAGACGATGCAGGCGAAGCAGGCGGTGGTGGCAATGATGCCAGAGGTGCCTTGTCCCAAGAGAATGCCTACATGCACGCCGGACCCGTGCACCTCGCGGTCGCACCAAAAATTTCACCCTCCACTTCTCGAGAGCCGCAATGAGTGTCCTCCGCAACAGCAAGGCCCAATTAAAGGCGGTCAAGCAGCTTCTGGCGCAAATCTTTGGTGAAACATACAATCCTGCGGGGGTCCGTAATGGTGCCAAAGTCTTACGTGCGCCCTTGAAAGGTCCTGCCGCGGCCGCCTACTACGGAAAGAACGACTCCGCCCCTACCTTCAAGGACTTTAAGGAGTGGTTTCCCGAGTTGAAATTGATCGACCCGAAGGAAGCTTACAGAGTGAAGATGGTGGCGGACAGGAAAAAGAGAAGTAAGGGTGCTCCGAAGAAGAAGAGCAGTTAGTGATGGGCGATGTTTGGAGGCCTTTTGGTGCTCCTCTCCATTACAGGGAAACCGGGTCAATTTCATCCACAATTAATGCAGTTAAGCAAGGTCACCTGGTCGAATCATTAAGTCATGAGATTGATTACAGTCATGAGATTGATTACAGTCATGAGATTGATTACAGTCATGAGATTGATTACAGTCATGAGATTGATTACAGCCATGAGAGTCATAACGGTCATCCAGTCGAACCATCGCAGTCATCCAGTCTAGTCATCACTATGATCGAGTCAAAAAAAAGACGCCATTCAAAGTCCTGGCCTGAAACCGCGCCCGTCTTGCAGCTTCACCCCTGGTCTGTACTGACACATCACCGCCTTTTGTTTTGGAACGTGTCCGTGACTTCGTGCTCAGCAAACAGTGTTTCATCAGACAAAGGAAGGCTCTTTGACTTCAAGGTCGACAAGGGTCTCAACACACGCCGCCACAAAGGACCACCCGGGGTGTCCTCCACCAAACTCACGGCTAAGTTGGCCGCGTCCGTAGAAAACGATACGTTCGTGAAGGAATACCGGCTCGTAGCTAGAATCTGAGGCGCGCCTGCGTGCAACACCAGCACGTGGTCACTGTAGGCCACCACAAAACACGCGTCCACTTCGTACACGTCCAAGAATTTCAGGTCCCCGAATACACACAAGTCCGGGGCGAGCAGCGGCGGGCACGAAGCTTGGCGCAGGAAAATGCACACGTTCTTGTCGGAGGCGATCACGTGCGCGGCGCCAAACGAAACGCCCCGGCACCAGCGGAACTTGGCGGGCGGAAGCCGCGACAAGCGCGAGTACTTGATCTCCATGTCAAGGTCTCGGAAATGCGACCATATCACGCCCTCAGAGAGCCTCAACTCCTGAGGCTTCCCTTGCGAAAGGCTCGCGATATCCGCCATCTGCGTGGCTATGGACGTGGCACGACCCAGGTCGAATGTTTCGCGGTACTTGACAATGTAGTCCCACCCCCGCGTGCCACCCCGCGCCGTTAGACCCCAAAGGGTGCCGAAGGCATCGCCGTCACCTCCGCTGACGGTCAAGGTCGGGTGGGCCACGTGACTGCGGGTCTCGCGGGCCGCGGCCACGCTGCCCCGCTGGTGAATGCCATACAAGTTGTAGACATGGACATCGGGCGCCGCCAAGCGGCTCTCCTGGTCAAGGAGCAGGAGCCACTTCCCCGACTGAGACCACTTCAATTCTGCGGCACCTCCTGCCCCGCTCGCAAGCTCCAACGACGCAAGGCGCGTGCACGTGACGCCGTCGGTGTAGAAGTGGGACAACCGGGGAGTAATGTCCGACGAGCGCCAAGACGCCAGCCTCTTGGCCACGTACGGCTGCGCCACCACTGACCAGAGGCACGGCTTGTCCGGATGCACCATCACACGGCTGCATGGTTTCGCCACCGTCACGAGCACTTGTGTGCTGAGAAGCGAGAACACCTTCATGTGGAGGCCGAACCGCGAGAACACCGCAAGCATGGTGGAGTTGGAGTATGCCCCCACGGCGGGCGCCGACCTCCCTGGCGGCCCCAGGGTCTCCGTCGACGCGCCAGGCGCCTGCTTTGCAATAGCAGGGAACCACTCCAAGTGGTCGATTCCCAATGCATCCCCCTCGAGTACCGCCGGATCCTCAGGGGCAGACACCTCCACAGCAACCACCAAATTAGTGCCTGCGCACGACGCCGACACGGCGTACTTCAGCGATGGGTGTCCAGGGAGGATATGCTCCCATTCGATCTGATGCACCATTATGGGCACGTCTGGTAGTGGCGCCGTGCCCTGGCGCCGGCGGTGGGTAGCGAAGACTTCCCGAAGGCTAGTGAATGCTGGCACGGCGCCGGTTTGCAGGAGCAGGTGGACTTGGACGGAATCGCCCTTGACAACTGCAACGAAGAGACCGCAGCGGGAGAGCAGGGGGGAGCTCATGTGATGGGGGTGTGCACCTTGGGCGGTTCGAGTCCGGCGTGTTGGTGAGGCTGCTATGTCGGGCGCTTGGGCGGGGATCGAGTTCTGGTCGTTCCAATGGAGCTTGGTCTAGGGTTGGCCTGGGGTTGGTTCTGGTTGGTCTGGGGCTGGTGCTGCCAATCGGGCCGGTTCGTGCCTACTTCAGACAATGGTAATCGACCGGGGCGTTTATCGGGGCGGTATGCAGGTTTGCGCTGGTGCTGCTGCTGGACGGGCAGGAGACGGTTCGGTGCAGGCTTCAGACGGTTCAGGACCTGCTTGAGAGGGTTCAGGACGGCGTCCATGGGGAGCGCAAGACATGGCCATCACACGCGCATTGGCCGCGTCCTGCACATACGCCCGGCCCCACCTCCCCCCCACAAAGCCCTGCCCCTACTGGACCCCCGAGGCCCCCTCAGTCGTTTCTCTTCATGTCTTCGTCCACGCATTTAGAGGCCTACTGAATCCGAGCCTCGCATCTGCGCTCGTCCGGGCGCTGTCAGACGTGTGGTACTGCATACACCGCCTCGCGCTACAACAACATCCCCAACCGTTACCCTCTTCCCCAAAGAAGCTTAGGTATCTACTCCTGCAGAAACAGAACCCCAGACGAAGCAGATCCACCGCACACCGCTCCACGGCTTGCTGTCAACGCTCTGCACTATTACCGCTTGTGTCCACCCGCTGTGTCTACCCCGCTCGCGGCCCACCGTTATCCAGCCGTCTCATCGAGTTTATGGCTCGGGATGCCTCCTAAAAAGAATCCTCTGAGAGGCCGTGGCCGGCCGAGGAAGCTGGCCAAAAACAGTGAGGAATCCCACACTAATGGCAACGAGCCCAGTCAAAATGGCCTGTCCTCTCGCAAAAGCGGCCCACAACGCTCGCGTGATGGCCTACCCGGCATCAAGTATATCCCACTGCGCCACAACTTCAGCTCCGACGAATCGGATGACTCGGTGAATCCGTCTTTACGGTCCAGCCAACCGCAGTCAATGTTGGGTCTGCACAATACCCTCAAACAGCTTCTTTCGGCCGGCAACGGGCCCTCAACGGAGCCTAGCGTCTCGCTGAAGACCCCTACCAAGCGCATGGATGCGCCACGACCGCACGCAACGGGTGTTTCGGGGGATTCGCCCATCAACCTGGCCAGCACGCCCATTTCCCGCTTGAAACGAGTCGCTGCGCAGCTCAATTCTCCAGACTCTTGGGCTCCTTCACCGGCACACTTCCACGACGTCACGGAGGGGCTACCGCGTCCCAAGCGAAGCCGAAATGCTCCACAAGCGGCCAAGCCCAAAAGGGGCCCGGGAAGACCCCCGAAGCTGGCGCAGGAAAAGCACCGGACCATGAAGAAGGCCGCCGGTGCAGTCTCCCAATCCCCAGAGTCTCCAGATTTGAACCCTGGGCCCAAAGAAGCATTAGAGTCTCTGGAAGCCTCCAGACATCTGAGCCGCCCTGAGCCACGCGCTTACTCCGAACAAGTATCCCATCACTTGGTGGATTTGACCGCAGACGATTCTGGGGATTTTGCGGGCTCGAACAGGCGGCGCTCTTCTTATAATAACCGCGGCAAACGACAGCTGTCAGTCGGAAATGGCTTCTCTTCCAAGCCTCACGCTGAGGTCTCGGCTGAAGAGTACTATAAGCTGTTAGACCCATCGATGCCTGAACCCAACCAGATGCGCCAGCTCTTGACGTGGTGCTTTAAAAAGTCTTTGGAGTCTAACGAGGACCCCGACGTGCTGGTATCGAAGGATGCTGACACTGCCAAGGGAATAGCCAAAATCATTAAGCAGGAGTTACTTGCGGACTTGGCCAAGGGCACCATCTCCACCAGCTGGTATAGTATGAAAGACTTGCCTACCGAGCTTGCGGGAAAGCGAGTCATCAAGCCTAATCCCTTGAACGAGTCAAACAAGGAGAGTATCGAAGTCTTTAAGCGAAAACTACGTCTGTTGGAGCTCGAAAAGCTTCAGTGGAGAGAGGCGCTCGATTCGCATCTTCGGAGGATCGTGGGGCTAACTGCAATCTCCAAGAGGATTGGAAATCACGAGAAAGATAATAAACAGCAGGATCAACAGGCTGGAGGAACGGAGGATTCTGGGGAAAGCAAAGCAAGAGACCCGACTCGTGAAAGCGAGGAACTACATGTGGGGGCTGATACCAATAACGCCCCATGCGCAGACATATCGGCTCTACGAGAGTACCTCCAGCACAGAAAGGGCGGAAAAGACATTTTGGACCAAGTTTATGGCGACCCGAATAGCAGTTTGGTTGACCGGTTGGAAAATGCCACCAAGAATAGCGAAGAAATGCTTCGAAACACACTTCCCAGCAATATGGACCAGCTTTTCCACATCCTGTACCAGCTCAAACAAAGCCTCGGGTTGCTAAGCCGAGTGGAACTGGATCTCTTGTCGGCGCAGGTGTCCAAATTGGTCAAGAGTTTCATGGATCGCAACGAAAAGACCGAAAAATGGAGTCACTTATCGACCAGAAACCTTATGAAGGGAATAGCGCTTTTGGATCTGTCCAGGAGGAAGACATGATGAAATTTTACCAGATACACAGATTCGACTTGTGGGACGAAGAGTCTTGATCATGGGCGATCGACATATTCAAAGAAACTCAAAATGAGGTTCTTATGAAGTTCGAAAAATAGAGCCAGGCGAACCGGACGTTATACCCGGGCATAAATATTGTGGTTTTATTGAGTCATTGGCTCACGAATTCCTCACAGGTTTTATCATCAGAGGCCCTTGAAGAGGTTTGTCTGATGGCATGGCTGGTCAATCTTAATCATTGAACTATTTGACCTGTATTTGTTGGACGACAATCCTGATCGAGAAGCTAGACGAGGTCCTAGCGCTTCTTATTTGTGACTCCTTCTATGGTTCTTCTTGGCTCGTGCTTACATCTCCTCCCCAATGGTGCTTGCCAAGTCAACTGATACGTCACCTTCTATTTTTCGTGAGGGATTGACTTCTCCCAACGGGCGGTTTGCACTTGCCAAGTTGTGTGTTGAGCCAAGAAATAAATGGTCAGAACTGCAGGCCCTGCTGATATTTCGACTGCACAGGATCCGAGCCCATTTTAATCAAACCCGCTCAGGATAGAGACTGCTACTGTATGACAGGGCACCAGAATCAGAGGCAGTCCCCCTTGGCGTGGTATTTGAGCACAGGCCTGCTTTTATGTGTAAGAGTTTTGGTTGTGCTAAGCCTGATGCATCGCAGCTACCAAGCTGTTGAAACGACTGTTTTGAAATGGGTATTTTGAATGAACCTTCTCGAAATAGCTATCACAGGACTTGCTTCCTCCACTGAATGCTCCGGATTATTTCCTCAAATGGTAAAGGTCTCATCCCAAATGACCGGCCTAAGGCTGCTATCGTGGCTGGCCCAGAGACTTTCTTCCCACAAAAACTAGTCTTGAACCAAATTCCGTGCGGTTCCGTCCCAACGCTCCCTATTTTGTGAAAATCAAGATGGAGTGTCTAGTTTCCGTGGCGAAGCACGGTCCACATCATTCAAGCTCACGAGCCATTGCTGCTGATTAAAAGTGTGACAGCGGAGCGTTTTTGAGGAAGCGAGCACTCGACAGCCCATCAGAGTGCAAGAGTCTCTTGGCATGAAACATCACCTATGTGGTACCATCAGTTGGAGAACTGCCCACACCTAGCCAAGCAGGTACGCACGCGAGTCGTGCCGGTACAGTTTGCTGTGGCATAAAGCATAAGTCGACGAAAAGCTCCCAGGCGATAGGTGGATTCGAAGGGGCCAGGGACCATGGAATGGCATTGATACTACAGAGCACCAGGGTACGTTTTCTTGCCCGATTCTCCACTCTAGTCTCTACTCTCTGCTCTGTCAACGCGTGAGGAGGAGCCTTCACCAGGTACTTGCACAAGGTACCTTGAATGTGAGTTCAATGGGAGCCTCAATGACCCGCGCGACTGATCACGGCTTACTTCAGGTGTCTTAGAGAGGGTGCAGGTTTGCGGAGAAAAGCCACCTATCAAAGCTTCCACACCGCAATCAATTGATTCGACCATTGACCTAATAAGCATAAGAGGAATAGTCTATTACTATTGAACACGCCAATAGCGGCAGCATCAGACCCTTTCCGAATTCAGACCCTTCCAGAATCAACGTGGATATTTTACCAAAATCAGAAACATAAAGTTTGACATAAGTGATAGACCAATTCTCCACAGTATTGAGGAGAATATTGCATCATTGACAGTGGTGGCTGTGGCTCAAAAGTGTTACGAAATGGCGATAGAAGGTTATGTTGATCTGGCATGCTCAAACGCACATGGCCGCCCGTGCGCTCCATTGGAAGCAGGTGAGTGGACAAGGGGCAGTAAAGCAATGTGGTGTGCGGGGCAGATATCAGGAGAGAGGCAGCAGAAGATCAGGAACCGATAAGAGGCATGGGCGGAGCAGTGAAGGTGGAAAGGAAATTGGGAAGCGGCACTAGCATTGACTCGTGCGAGAAAGCATGTGATCGGCTGAAATGGGTCAGTGGCAAGGTGGAATGATGAACCGAGTTGATGAAGAAAATGCCAGTCACGACATGGAACCAAGGGATGCACACCAGATGAAAGCGAGGACCGCTTCGATAATCGCTTACAAGAGCATGCAAACGGACAGGCAGCAGATTCCACCGAAAGCAGTCAGCGGCTGATCAAAAAGACCCTGAGGCTCGTGATTATTGAGAAGATGGGGCAGAAGTCTGTGGTGTCACGTCGGTCTTATTAGGCAGACGGGTGATTGATAGCTCTTGCCGGGATGCATCCGTGTGGGCTAGTTTGCAACTCACCAAAAGGTGACTGTGGTATGAGGGTGGACTCATTCGAGGCACACCACAATTCCATGGGAGGAATGTTCATTCGTCAATGATCCGAGGCGTTCGGCTCCTGTGGTGGTATTGGCGTGGACGGCCGTGCGCAGATTTGGACTTGAATCGTGTGGTGGTACTTGAATGGTGGCGACTTGAATCGTGTGGTGTACTTGAATCGTGTGGTGGTGCTCCGGGTCCGCCTACGCTCTTCAACAATACTGGCAATGCTAACTTTGACTGGATTACCACCTTCACGTTCGTCACGTGCACTCACTCAGTGTGTCTAGTGCATGCGTTCTGCATAGCTTTATTATTTCGAACGTGCCGGAGCTTCTTTCTTGACAGCCATGCGTTCCGTCATCCTATTCCAAGCCCAAGAGATGGAAACTGGGGAGTTCCGGGATTTGTCTACTGATGGTAGGCTGGGCAAGTGTGAGTGTTGGAATGCAACGGGGCCTTGACAAGACAGTGGCTACCAATGTGGGTACAATGCAGAAGCGTCTACCGGCACGAAGAGGCGTGTGCAATTCAACCGTGAAGAGGCAAAATCAACCGTGAAGAGGCAAAATCAACCGTGAAGAGGCAAAATCAACCGTGAAGAGGCCAAATCAACCGTCTACCTTCGAGACAACGTTGGGGTTTCGGGATGCAGACCCGTCAGATCCCTTCTTGTCCAAACCAGCCTGATCGGGACCAGGACTGTGCCAAACGCTGCGACGTGACGAGATATCTGTCCATACCCAGGTCAGACCAGCAGTATGCTATATAAGTCTAGGTGGTTTTAGGGCTCACCCCACACTTCTCCAACACTAGACGAGACCAAAGAATCTAACAATGTCATCACTAAAGGCAGCTTCTTAGTTTATTTATTTAAATCTGATTATTTCACTAACAATCTGAATCATTGTGTATCTCCGGATATAAGCCCTATACAAAGGATCAATCTTAACGGGCTTCTCGGTTGTTCACGTCTCTTCCAGGAACGACGACCTGGTGACTGAGTATTCTTAAAGGCTACTTAAGTGAATCTCCCAAACAGCATTAACAATAGCTTTAGTTACTTAACTTCGAAGGGTGGTAAGTTGCCAAAAGGTGTGTTATTGACCGGTCCACCGGGAACAGGTTATGAGCCCTGAAGTGCTTCTCCAGAAATTGGAACTACTTGGGCATCTGGACTATAATGAGAAAGCTCCGATTTTCGAGGCGAAGCTTGTGCAAGCATTGAAAAGAACAGAGCAGGCTGGTTTATTTGGTTATACGGTGAAAAGTCAAAGAAGATCCATCGAAGAAATGCAATGTGTTTATTACTGAAAACTAGTGACTCAACAGAGTCAGGAATTTAGAGCTTGGAAAAGATCATCAAGAAACTCGATGGTTGGAGACAAGATATTCCTCAAGTGAACACACAAGATTGCTCAGTATGTGCTACAACAAAAGCAGTGCATCACCAAAGACATCTACTTCGCACACACGCGTGACTCACCCGTTGCAAGTGCTATATGTGGATATATGCGGGCCAATGGGGTTGACCACACATGACTATTCGAGGTACTTTCTAACAAGTGTTGATCGCCATAACAGATACGTGAAAGCGATTCCGATTCGGCTGAAAGCTGACGTAATTTTTTTTGGATAAAGAAAGTTATTGGCCAGAGTCAAACAAAGTTTCAGAGAAGGTAATTCATAACGGAATTAAGAGCGGACAATGGGGGGTGAGTTTAAAGGTGGAGTGCTTGTGCAGTTTTTGTAATGAGCAGGGCATTGAGCAAATTTTTACCATCTCTCATACCCCGCATCAGACTAAGAGACGACTCTGGGGGGCTAAGTATATTTTGATATTATGTCAATGCATTAGTATACAATAAAGCTTAACAGGTTATCTGTGTTAAACTTGAGATGGAGTAGAGGAGCTGTGCCGTTCATAATCGGGGTTACGTCTCGGTTGCACCAGCCAGCGAGGCCCTAACACCCTCGCCCTTTCAGAGCCTCAAGTATCGTTCATGAAAGACGTAGTCTCAAGTCTGACAGGAACAGTAGAAGACATTCTACATATGGCGTTGAGAATATTTTAGGAGAAAGCTTAAGAAACCTGTAGAGGATATCCTCAATAGTAGCCACAGTATAATCAGGTGTTGTATTACCCAACGTGGAAAATCCAAAGGGTGTATCCTTGTATATGATTGGATAACAACAGGGCAGAATTAGATGGCGGGGAAAACAGTTCACAAACGGTTGGCGAGTAGCTGACGATGTTCCCTAAAACGAAGGAACAGTTCAAGTAAATCAAGAAGCGAAAGAACATTGAACGTAGCAGAGGAGCGTAACAGGAGCGTAACAGGAGCGTAACAGGAGCGTAACAGGAGCGTAACAGAGAAGCTAATACACCTTCTGTAAAACCAGGTGGTGGATTGGTAGAACGGAGGGCCAGCGACCGTACGCTTGAACATCTAAGGATGTGCCGCTTACAGCTTCAAATTGGGACATTTCTACACGAAGTTGGAAGTACTGACGGTCGGAAACAAGAAGTGTGCTAGATCCGGAATCCAAAATAAATCTACATTCGAAGTAATCGGATGTTTCTGCTTCAAGCATGGCTTGTCCAGGTGGTTTTCAACCATACTAGAACTGTGTTTGGACAACGACTCAGAGGCTTTTGAGACTTTTGGCTCGTGTTCTGATTCTTAAAATTGGATGGTTTGCCAATTGACTTCCATGTGCCATGGCCGTTTCCGCGCTTATCTTGTTGAAGTTTGTTCTTGCGTTTGTTTGAAGTCCTGAGAGCCGATATTTAATAGTAGGAAGATTGAATCCTTTGAACGAGGAGCAGAATCTTTTGGGTCATAAAATATTTTGAACTATAAAAACTATAAAGCGAACATGCAAGCATCGGAGTCAAGAGACGACAGATGGTTCAATACGCAGCAGATCAGCCGAGTAACGCTTTAGCGGTACGATCGGAAAACCAGATATATGCGCCTACGGCCCAAGTTTACGCTTTGGGGAGGCAAGTACGCTTGGTACATGCAAGTCATGCCTCCAACATTTGAAGTTACCGAGAAGCGATCAGGTCCGGAATAAGGTGATTCCCGCGAGTATTGGAAGGCGAAAGGAATCGAAAGGAAACATACGAGCTTCATTTAGGGTTACCTTTAGAATATATGACAAAGTTGTGACCACAGAAGCTCCCGATTCAGGAAGTTATTAGCAGACAACGAGATAACCATTCCAGATTAAGGGCGTGGACATTACAATTCCAACAAATTGCCATTTCTACATCTTTCTCAGCTACTGCGCCTTTTCCGGCTCTCGAAATCCCGAAGCAAAGAGCCATGCTGTTGACGAATACTGGGTTGGACAGACCCCAAGGACGGCCCTTGGTGCATCCGCCACCAAACGAGTTGTGGGCGATTGGCGAAGTTCATGCGGGGGGAATCGGGCAGAATATATGCCGTGGGAGGTTCCATAGAGCTTTAAGGGCTCTGAGGGCTTGTGCACTAGGATGACCAAGCCTGGCATGATACTCACATTCCAGAGTGGGAAGCATGCCTTCAATCAAAAAAGGCCAACCATTATCCAAAAAAATACCACTGGTACAGTTGTCACTGGTCCTCGACAGAACTTGCATATTGATGTCTGTGGTCCTATTGACAACCCACCCGGCTATGACCAAACGCGCTTCTTTCTCACGATTGTCGATCGCTATTAGCGATACATCGAAGCGATTCCCTTACTCTACAAGTCGGATGCTACTGAAGCGATCCAACGCTACGTGGATACACCATATTCACAGCCTTGATCTTCACCTTGTCACCTTTCAGCTCGAACTGACAATGGACTGGAGTTCGCAAATGACGCCTTATTCACATACTTCTTTAGAAAAGTTATCCTGCACAAGTTCACAAACACCTACTCTTGATATCAGAATGGTACTGCTGAAGGTCAGAACCGTACCATTCAGGAAAAGGCCAGAACCTTACTCCTTCAAGGAGCCGTTCCACTCATCTTCTTGCCCGAGGCCATTCGCATGGCTGCCGTGATTCTTAATCAAACACCAAAAGGGATCTTAAAATTTAAGATACCGCTCCAATCGTATAAGACACCGCTCCAATCGTATAAGATACCGCTCCAATCGTACTCTTGAAGAAGGCACACTCGATATCGTACAAGAGGTCTCTGACTTCATGGCAAGTCTTACAACTCCTTGAGGTCTCGGGGGTTGATTGTTTAAACAGTAGTGGTGCTCTTGGAGCTTCGTACGGCCATAAGAATCCCTCCGGTGAGAGTTACCCTGGCAGCCTCCTCTCCACAGGCAAGTCATTGTCTGCTGTTATTCTCACCTCTCGAGGGCGAATGGCGGAGTATCCTCTTGACTCGTCGCAGGCGAACGATTCATACAAACCCAGGTTGGAGTGTCATCAAAGATGCCCCCTAAAACCAGACCCACTACTATATATGTATCTAATGATAATGATGACGGAGAAGTCCATACCTATGTCCATGATACAATGCTTTCAGAGCGTGGACCATCACTGGACATCAGTCCATGGTTTCTCACCGGTTCTCCCATCACATCCGTGTATGACGAAGATGAGGAATTATCCAAGCTACATCGACCACGCATATGCAACACTGGCCCTGTGATGATTGATGACTGTGACAAAAGCTGGGAAGGTGTGGTCGGGTCAGGCGCGCCTCCGTGAATTTGCACCCATGCGGCGCGCCGCCGTTCTGTGCGGGACACTACCCTACCCTACTACACCTTCAACATATGTTCAGGTAGTTCCCCGACAGGGAGTCCGGTTACCTTGAAAAGCCACAGTCCCCAGCGGTACTCTGGGGGCCTCGTCTGATTACGCCATGGCCCACTCGTTCGTGGCTGGAACGCATCCGTTGCAAATGAATGCCTCGACTTTTCCTGGTAGCAACTTGGCTGGCTCACTTAACTTCAGTTTGACCCTCGCTGGTGTGTAGGTCGATGTTGGTGGTCATTGTCAGGACCTAGAGCCCTTGAGGCTTGGCGAAAACTGTTGACAGAGCTTTCAGAGCAGATGCATGGTTCCCCTTCTTAGACAGTGCTGGAAACACCCTTTTATCCCAATAAGTATTCAATTTGGCCACATTTTTCTGTATCCACACCTGTCTGAACACTCTTTTTCATCTTTTCTTTGCCCAGGTCCCACTTCCATTCTTTTCACCAGTACACTCCTTCTGCGCGGGGCCCTTCTTCAATATACAAATCCCAGCTAGTGTGACAATCCTAGCCATCTCCGATAATGCCCGGCTGGGATTTTCTTATGGTATTGGAGTTTTGGCTAATATACCATATTGGAGCAGACAAGAAGAAGTCCATATGTCCAGCATATTCCTTTAGTTTGTAAATCTAGTCCTCAAGCTTCAATCCAACTGTCTTTTCTCCAATATCTAGGTTCATTCCCCTCTTGGGGTTTCCAAATCTTTCAGATCAAAACGTTTCGAGAGCTTTTCCAGTACCTCCTTCACTCGCCTTATCTGGACCAAGTATCAGTCATCAACGTACAGCGCAATCATGGAGTTTTTTCCAACATCTTGTAGTACACACATCGGTCTCCCACACAGGCTGGATCCAAAATTCACAATCACTCCATAAATCACTTTATGCCATACCCGAGTGGCTTGTTTCAAACAGCGATTATCTCTGAGAACAAGTGTTTTTTTCGCTTGTGGTTGTCGCATAATTTTAGTTATACTTATTGAGTCTTTATTAAAAGGACTTAGGTAAGTTGAAATACGGTTCGGTTAGGGCCCCAGCTACCTTGTAAAACCAGTATTAAAATTACGGTCCATTAACAATAATGTAAGGTTAATACTGGTAAAGAGAATAATAATAATAAAGCTGTAAAGTAGACTCAGCCGTATACAAAACATATGTAGCCATTTCGATTAATTCTTCTTAGAACTAATATAGATATATTAGAAGTTATTAGATTATTACTTCTGGTTATTTACGAACCATCAGCCTAGAATAGATATTAATTCGCCGCGCATATTTGTCATGATAAATCTAAAGATTTAGCTAAAAAATATACATAATAATTCTAAAGGTTGTTCATGAAGAAAATAACATGGTTATTTATTGTCTTATAAGAAGGTATACGTAATTACAATTATTAAGCTTAAAACGAACATGTATAAATACGAAAGATAATGAAGTACTATTTGATTTAAATCTACTTGATCTTGATTCAAGAATGCAGTCGTGACGGGGGTTACAACCAATCCCTGTTTCACATGGCCAAACCATTCTTAGACTCTCACACCTATTCACTGGTGAGAATTCTCTTGATAGTCAATACCTTCCTTGTTTCCTAAGACCACGAGTTTCCCCTTGTGTAAGCCACTGTCCTTTACTGCAAACACCTGTTTGGCACCTATCGAACTCCTACCTTTTGGTAGTGTCACGAGTTCAAAAGCTCTTATCATGAGCACCATATCTCTTGCCAGAGGATTCTGCCTTCCAGCGCATAGCGTCTTTATAACTCCTGGGTATTTTCTCGTCATCAGAAGTCAATCCATCCACATCCTCGAGTGACTCCCCTTGAACTGTCTTTGCTCCGAGCATAAGATTTTCCCACACCTATTCTGTCTTTTGATCCTTCACGCTTTCTTGCAGCTCTTCCCTGAGCACATATCAAGATTCACGTTATGCTTTCCCGAGATCTGAAGACTCCTAATTCCCCATTCACTAGCATACTCTCTTAGCTTGTTAATGTACTCCTCTAGATTCAGCGTTATCCCACGAAATCCAATTTCCTTCCCAAGAGTTCCTTCTGAATTCCGAAGTTATTTTTGGCTCGATAGTACCCCCTGCACACATGAATGACATGATCCAGATATCAATATCTTGACAACGTATAATACAATCCCTTCGAGGAACTTGTAAGGCACTTACGCTTCTGATATGCATATCTTGAACCCACGTCTCATCATAACCTTGTGAAAGACCTCATGTCACACACGAGGAGCCTGCTTCAATCCAAATAAAGGCTTCCTCTAACACTCCATTCCAGAATTCTGCCATAACACATATCTGTCTTACTTCTCTGCTTCACTGCAATAGCTAAGACTATTCTTAAGCTCACTCACCCTATCAGGAGAGAATATTCCTCAAATGTTTCATTCTCATCATCATCATCATCATGAGCAGAACAGAGTTGCGTCCTCAGTTCAGCGTAGCTCGTTAGCAGTGGAATCTATTGGGACGGATCCTCCTTGTCCCATCACCAATCTCTTGATCTACCACCTGCATTCCTGTAATGTAAGTATTCCGCATTCCCCCTTTCACCGCATGCCTCTTTAGCTCGTAGATAGAGTCCTCAAGGTTCAAACCAATTGAGGTGTCCCCGACTTCCAGACTGATTCTCAAGAATTTCTCTAGTGTTCCTCAATTCAAGAACGCTGTCGTGACCTCCATCTATCTGATTATCAAACCCTTGATGCACTGCAATGGCTAGGACCATCCGTAAGCTCTCGTATCTGATCAAAGGCAGGAACATTATTCATTCCTTCTGGACGTTCCCTTAGACCACATGTCTTTTAGCGTACGCCCTTATCCTTAGGTAATACCAATTCAAAGGTTCCGTTCGTATCATGAGCACCCACTTCTTTGTCGAGCACCTTTGCTCCGAAGTACTCTGTTCCTCAGACGCATGGCCTCTTTATAACTCCTAGGAACATCTTCGACTTCACTCGGTTGAGCCTCGCTGTTTTCTATGATCACGAGACGATTACCCGAAGCCCTTCCCCTGTGCTGTGCAATCGTCCAGAATTATGATTCCAATCTGTCGGCGCTTTCTGGTTGGAGGGACTCCTTCTTTTCTTTCGCCTTCTGAGCTGTTTAGGTCTGCAAGGACACATTCAGAGGCTGGGTTTCCTGATCAAGAACCGGAGCGGTTTATCTTTGGAATTCTACTCAGACCGTCCGTTCAATCCCCACAAAGCCGTGCACCGTGTATTCATGTCAGTGATGCAGATACTGAATGCATAGTGGTAGACGAAAATATAGCTACGAGTGCACCGCGGCGTGGCTTGAAACTTGCAGTCGATTGGCTGTTCAAGTGGCTGGCTTTATAGTCCAGGTTGTTTGTCATAGTCATAGGTCAAAGTTGAATAAAATGCCATCTCAATGCACAACAAATACCTTATAGAGCACATAGATTCACCAATGGGAGTAGAGCACATTAGGCTCTGGCTTGAAGCCCCAGGAGGGCCGCTTTGGTGCATGAATAACTACGCGAGCCAGTGGCTTTCAGATCGGGAAAAGTCTGTGGACATAGTCTCTGCCAATTTGTCAGCACCATTCTAAGGATTGCTGGCCCCATTTTTGGACAACCGGCCTGTTTCGAGCCAATTTCACCTATCAGCTTTTCGAGCACCTTTGTGAAGGTATCTCTTGTTGTTCCGGCCGACTTCACATGTACCATCTCTCGAATATTGACCACTTAGAGGCAACGGGTAATTCCACCGGAAACACACTTGGCCAGTTTTCCGAGACTGTCTATACTTCCGCTACTTTGAAAAAAGGGAACACAAACCCTCGTGTACTTGTTAAAAGTAAAACCATCTTCAATGCCGGACCGTGAGCAAGAGATGAACCGATTTCCACCACTCAGCTCAGAGTTTTTGCGTAGAGGCACTCCACGGGCTGTTTTAGCCCAAGCACCGGCCGCGGCCAATGCTGCCCCGACCAAGCGTTCTTTTCATGGATGGTTGCCAAAGGGAGCGGGCCGGGAGGTTCCACACTGAGCAAGGGGCGGGACGCTAAGCCAGTCCTGAAATGGCCCGGCCAGCAAGACGCATTTTCGATCAATGGCCCGGCCAGCAAGACGCATTTTCGATCAATGGCCCGAGTGCCGAGGCCTTTGGATATGCAAAGACGTTGTTTGCTGGTCCAGGACTAAGAGGCAGTGTCATTGGCCACTTATACCATACCAGAAGAAAGACAGAGGTCGATTACAAACCATTTCCGGCTCGTGTGAGCAGCTCTTTGGTCCTGGGACTGGGTGGATTATTTGATAGCTTATGTGTTCTTGATAGCTGGGTTATCTATTGCCTTTCAATGTAAACGTTCAAGTGTAATGTATAACCAATCCCACTTCAATGTTGACTCCAAGAAGTTCTTGGCGTCTCCTAAACCTTTCGTTTCAAAGGCAACACTTCCTTAGTTCTATCCAGATCTTCGGGATTCCCAATCCTCGTAGCTCGTCGGAGTGCTATTAAAGCTGAAGATCCACTTTTCCGGCAATATACGCAACTTTCGTAGAAACTTCATTTTCTTGATGGTTTCAGTTATAACTTGGTTCCTCACAAGTGGTGCTTGCTTTAAGCCAGGGATTGAGTTTCAAGACATTGTTTGAAGTTCTTATTCTTCTTTGGTGAATAGCTGGGTTCGTTGAATATAAATACTCTCAGTAGTTCTCCTTTAGAAATGCTGTCTTGACGTCCATTTGATGTATAATCTTTTGTGATGTGTGGTGAAGGCATTTAACACCCTCAAGCTCGTATAAGATATAACCGGAGCAGCACCATAAGAAATCCAACCCTATGCTTGGCTTAAGGCAGACAGATGGCTGGAGTAGTGTCTTGTTATCATCTTAGTTCCTGCGTACCTTACCGTGGCATCTTTGCATACGCCACATGACTCCAGACACGATGGGCTCCGGTGAAGGACACGTGTTGGATACAATATGTGCAGATGATAATACCAAAAGATGTCCGAGGGGTGTAAATTTAGACATCTTTAGCACAAGGAATGGAGGTGTGGCCTGCACAACAGGATCAAAAGCGATGGTATAGCAACGTGTCCATAAACGCAGAGGTAACTGAAACTGTAGCCGTGTGCTTCCAAGAAAGCAACTCTCCAGGCATCACTTCCTCTCCAACTTGTCACATATGATGCCCTTTTCGATACCGGAACCGGATGGGAACCTGGAGATGGTATGATGACTCTCTAGGAACCTTGTGCTTCGAATTTGGCGTGATATTGTGAGCGTAGACGGAGTGAACAATTACCGTTCATAGCTGTGCTACCGTTCATAGTACAGTCCCCATGCCTTTGGGGTCCAGAAGCAAATGCGATGCATCTCCATCTTCCAGCACTGTTCCAGCACTGGCAAGTCGTGTGCGAGGCCAAAATCTTCGGGGCGTTGATGTGCTTCTTTAGTGTAAGCCGAGTAATGTAAGCCGAGTAATGTACGCCAAAACACCTTCCAGGTCCATGTCACGAACACTAGCGTTGGTTCAAGAACTCTGGTAACTCTTGCGTTGGTTTGTTCGCCTGAGGACCGGCTTGTAGCGAGGCCTCGGTTCATGCATCAAAAGATTTCGACATCGCAATCTATATAACAACGGAGAATACCGCCCGCCTCGCGGCCATAGGCCGGGTTTTTGAAATACATAAAATTCAAGATAGGCCCTTATGCATGCTCGGCAATCATTCCCCACGTCACGGCGTCGCGAGGATTGACCCTGCGACCGCGCTCTCGAAGCAAGATGCGGGACTGCAGCATAGCTCAAAACCCTAAGCATGTCGTGGCATCGCAGCTCGAGCACGAGAAAGCAGCCCAGTGGAGTGCCGCGCATGCCCAAAAAAGAGCATGGCCAGATTGAGCATGGCCAGATTGAGCCAGATTGAGCATACTACGAGTGCATCGTGCACACAGCAGCTGGGAAACAAGTCCACAAGAAATCGTACATCCCAGGGCCTGGCACATGATGAGCGAGTTGATGGGAGAAATGCCCTGGAGGTCCATGTTGGGGTCTCTTTCCGGAACGCGCGGCCGGCGGGACAAAGTGGCGCGACATTTCTCGTAATTGCGGATGTCGCGTCTGCATGTCTTTGGGGCATTTACGAGGAATGTCGTAGCGCTTCACCTCGTAAATTCGTTCTAGTGCCAGAGGCATGCTGGGTTTTAAATAATCGGGCATGGGCTGTAGAAGGACTGCAAGACCAAAAAGTCCATAACTCTAATCTTTCAACTCTAGTTGTTCGGGTTTTATCGGGTCTTTAACATTCATTGCAATCAATCTGCATAGCTGGCCTTCTGGGTTAAATTTGAAAAGTTTGTGCTGTGGTTATTAATCATTATCAGCTCATTTCTTCGGCACTGACCGTCCGGCTCTTGATCAGTACCACCCCAAATCTACGTCCTCGGAAGTATGACCCACGACCTGTGCATCAGAAATGATTTTGAAGATGTACCTGTTGAAACCGCGTTCAGCATCGATCCACACTTACAGGAAGCCGTCTATCAACAGTACCAAGACCGCTTGAAAGCCATGGAGCTTGCGGTAGAGCACCAATTACAATCCATGAAAGAAAGAGCAGCAAAGCATGCCGTGAAGAATGGATGATGTCTCGTCCCAACAATGTGGAGACCAGGCGGGGGGTGCACTGTATAGCACCGAGTTCCAGTCCGAGGCAAACTGGCAAACTGTACAGCTCCCCAGAGAAATCCCCAAATATGACACCCGAAGAATCCGCATCCTCTGACGGCGCTTGCGCTTATTGAACCTAGTTTTCGAGTAGTTTGACCAGAAGTTGTCCATGATACCTAGCCCGGCCACAGTCGAAGCCTCTCTTGCTCCCTTCTCCCTACTCCGAGATGTGTCCAAGTTCGACATGGAGCTGCCCATGATGAGTTTCCCGAAACCACATGCCGTCTTTTGATGGGGATGATGATGATATCAACATCCTATTGGTTGAAATCTTTGATACACACTAGAAGGTGGATTTGATGAGCCCGGAAACAAGAGGGTTATTCACAAGGACGGCTGGCCAAGGCCGGGTCTTGGCGTTTTGGCGCCATATCTCGTGCTTAACCCCGATCGGGCTAGTTGCGGACGGCCAAGGAGGGCCGCTGCTGTTCACGCTAGCTGGCACCTTTCGAGGCCGAAAGGTCCAATCGGGGGCTCTAGGCGAGAATGGCGGGTCCAGCTTGCATCCAGAAAGACACGTCTGCGCGCTTTTGGACCCAGGCCCAAGCCTCGAGCGTAGACTCGCGGAACCAGACTCAGCCCTCTTCGTGTGGGCCACGGACGAACGCCTGGCAACGGCCACCGCAGTGGATTGATGGGTTGCGCACTACGCATGGTGGGTCGGACCAACACGGATGAAATAGACTGAACGGTTCTGACGACTTCAGTAAACACAGCCAAGAAATTTCAGTAAACACAGCCAAGAAATTTCAGTAAACACAGCCAAGAAAAAATTCTCCTGTTCGGGAGTGCAGTTAGTGGAGTAAACATTAGGACGGATTATACGGGTGGCCAAGGTGGTTTGACCCTACCTTCCCACTTTACCCTACTTTTCTTGAACCTCCTTCCTTCCCCTGAAATACCGAAAGTTTCCAAAAGCCCTGGGCAATTGGTTCCCCGAATCAGCACGAAACAATCTGCCCCGGCTCAGGTTCTTGCAGTGACTGGTGTCTAGTGTATCCTGATGAGCCGTGCCCGAGTGGTTTCTGCCAGGCAGTATTTTAATGACTGCATTTGGACACGCACGACGAAGGCACAAGAGTTCAAAGCAGCTTGAATAACTGAGGTGGCATGGACGGTCCACTCCCAGGGAGTAATGGGGCAGAGTGTTGAGCGTTACCATATACTCCTGCATATGCTGGAGCACTTGTGATTCCGTGCTCAAGTAAGTTCTTCAAGTATGGATGATAATTGTTTGCTTCAGTCATTGTTTATTCCTCTTTGTATCTATCTATACTTAGGATCTCTCTTAATGACCTCTTGTCTTGATGTCCCTCAAACCAGAGCGGACATCACTTACTTAAATATTCCAGTATACCTCGTATCCGCCAACGGAATTCCTGAAACACGACTTGCATGCTAGAGGTGTTATTTGGCATCAAACATGCAAGACATAAATCCGTTCGTGTTTCACCTCTGCAGCCAAAGTGTGCCACTTTGGCCTGCGTCTGTTTCAGCTGCATCATGTAACTCGAACTGTGGTACCTCTGCGCTCATCCGGTGTCTTTCACGCAGTGCTGTATATACCTTGTACTGTAGTCGCGCGCACTTACAGGTTCGCACATTTCGTAGTTTAACAGAGGACGGGTGCAGATCACACCACTCACCCGAAGCATTGATAGCGTGCAGATGCGACGGTACGGACACGCATGAGAACAGAGAATTGGAGAGATAGGAGAGATCCACGATGGCGGAGGGGATGCATAGCTGTGGAGGAGATACATGGTTGTGGAGGAGATGGTGGAATGGTCCATGGGTGCAAAAACTAGCTGCGACGCGCACTCAGCGGGATTGTTGTTGTTGTTTCGATCGTCTGCAAGAGGTACGGGCTTCCCTGTGCACTCATACTTGTACAAGTTTCCGGGTCGTTTTTTAGCTGAGCGAGTTGGGTCCAGCCGCTAGAGCACCGGAGAGGTCTAACCGGAAAGCCCAACGGATTCCCGCTTTAAGTCGCCGGTGGTCTATCAATCGGAGAATGGACCTCCTTTGCCGATCTGGGTGGCAGCGGCCGCGCATGTGCAGGAAATGCAGTGGGCATGCCGTTTCTGAAGGTCTTCTTGTCTGGACTTATGTCCAAGCCCTGCTTATGATCGCCAGAGCATATAAGAGAGTCTTTTAATGATGCGTCTGGTCAATAGTCTTGGTCAAACTGTGGACAGTCTTCCCGAACAGAGGTCCGTCAACTCTGTCTTTCCCCAGACCTTCCACTGAGTGCCGACAGTGAATGCATTCCCGCCTACAAGGTCTAGCGTCTATGCATCCACCAGGCCGATCTCTTTCGGGACAGCCATAGATTTGACCTCTTTCTGCCTTAACATATGGTTGATGTATAGTCTCTGAGAATATATAAATAAACCTAAAAGAATAAGAGGTTCTGTAAATTCTGCGGATAACATATTTGAACTATAAAAGTCTTTGGATCCACCATGGGTAGCGCGCTACCCATGGATACCAAATTTACCTGCGACGTACGCTACAAGACCCAGGCGAGATGGCACCAGCTCCATCTTATCCGATGCAGCGCCGTGGTTTTACCCAAATGCAACGTCGTGGTTTTTCTTAGATGCAGGGCAAATACCCACCTCAAGGCATCATTGGTCTAGATAAGCCAGACCAGGACTCATCGGGACGCCTAAGGCGGCCCGAACGTGTATAACACTCCACTCCGACCAAGTATGGCGCCATCGTTCCCCCACGCCGGGTGGAAATGGTGCAATCAGGCCGGCACCTCGCCATGAGGCGCCCGACGCCTCATGCGGGCCGGGCCTGTTTTTATCTATATAAGTCTGGATGATCCCCCTTGTTTTAGGGATCATCAACAAATACACCTTCTCTTAAGTACTTGACGCTAAAAACAACTACAAAAGAATATAACAGAAGTATAGTAACAAGTTAAAAGGTATGAGAAATAAAAATAATACCATCGCCCCGTCAAATTTAGATCTAATATAGGAACCGTAGGCTTCCATAAATAAGAGAGATATTTCATGAGAATAGCCCCGCCCGAAGGACGATAAGAGAAAATATAGTTAAAAGTTTAGAATTATGCGAGTTAGTTTTAAGAATGATTAAAATTAAATTTCCCAGAGTTTATCAGATTAGATAAAACTATTATTTAAGTCTGTTTTGTCTAGAATTTTATAATATACTCCCTTTGTCATATTACCTGACTATTTTTATTAAAGTGTAAGCTGTAACTAGATAATCTATTAGTTAAATTAATAGAAATATTTATGCCGAATACGTTTACCGTTTGGCTTGGAAAGCGCACCTAATATCCCTCCAGTTCAGACGTGTCAACGTTTCCCATAGCCTGCCAAGGGATGATAAAGAGATAAGAGATAGGTAGATCTAGGAAGCAAGAAAGATACCTTAGATCCAACACGGGTAGCGCACTACCCATGGATACACTATTGACCTGCGACGTGTGGTGCAAGGAAACCTTCGATACCCACGAGAGGCACCAACTCCGGCCGCCCACTCTTAGAACGTCGTGGCTTCCTCGACGCAGTCTCGGCGCAGATGCCCCTTTTGGGCCACACCAACCCCATCGGGACCCCCCAATCTGCACCAGCTACCCGGCTGGCTGGTCACTCTACCGTATAAAGTTTGCCAGCCAGCTAAATTTACTGGCTTGTTGGTCAAAACAGCCCGAAGCCAGCGCGACCGGGCTCCACAGTTTTCCATATAAGAGCCGATGATCCCACTTGTTTTAGGGATCATCGAATACACCTTCTAAGTACTTGACGTTAAAAACAACTACAAAAGAACATAACAGATTATAAATCAAAATTTATAAATGATAAAAAGATGAACAAGTAAAAATCATAATCATGAAAATGATAAAAATAAAAACAAGTGGAATGAAACATCTGAGTAACTTGTAAAATAACCAACAGGCATAATATAACGGTGAGTGAAAGTATTAGAATCTTAATTACCAAGAGCTAAGAATAAAAATAAATTTAAGATTAAAGTAAGGGAAAGTAGGATGTACGGTTTTTTCTAGGCATAAACATCGAAGTGGGAAATCCACGAGTAATTGCGGGCAACACAGTAATTGACTAGGGGCATGACGTCTCCCTCAAACGCTCTATTGTAAAGCTTATGAAACAGCCATTTCCCACTTCGATGTTTATGCCTAGAAAGAAGAACACTAGCTTTGCAACCGAATGGGTGTAATTTCTTCGGGGAGATACCATTCGTACCATTCCATAGTTGGAGCGGCGTCTTAAATTTTAAGATACCTTTCTCAAAAGAGTGTTGTTGATCGGGAGGTTTTACCTACGTTGATCGCATCTGGAAGCAAAGTGCATGGCCATCTTTGTGGTCCTCTGTTTCATAAGCTTTACAATAAAGCGTCTGAAGGAGACGTCATGCCCTAGTCAATTACTGTGTTGCCCGCGATTACTCGTGGATTTCCCACTTCGATGTTTATGCCTAGAATTTCAGGTAAAAGAAGCGAGAGAACATTGAAGCGTAACAGAGGGTAATAAACTCTCTGTAATACCAAGTGATGAATTGAAGGGTGAGCATACCGTACCCTTGAACATCTAAGGATGTTCCGTTTACAGCTTCAAATTGGGACAGTTCAGCCGGCACGAAATTGGAAAGTAATGATCGGTCGGAAACAAGATGTGCGCTAGATCCGGAATCCAAAAGAAACTTCATTCGAAGCAACCATACTATGAAAGATGGCGGCAAATACAAAGCTCGACTCGTTGCAAAAGGATATACACAAGTTGAAGGAATAGACTACACCGAAACTGTCTGGAAACCTGGATAACTCCTCCCCAGCAGTGAATAGTGTGCACTTCCAGTCTGAAACTCATCGTTCTTCTGATTATATTCTTCTGATTATTCTCGGTGTAGGTTTCTCTTGGATTCTGGCTCTGCTATTCACTTAGTTAATGACAAGTCTCTACTTTCTGACTTTGTCTCTGACTACAAATGTTTTGAGGTTGCTAATGGGGCACCCATGCCTTCTTATGGCTACGGTCAAATGCATCTTCGTTTTACTCCATCTCATTCTTTGTTGTTATCGCAGGTGTTCTTTGTTCCTCAAGCTCGCAGTAATGTTCTTGCAGCTCTTGACATCCCTTCCCTCTCCATCCGTTTTCATTCCCTGAATTCTGGATGCAGCAGACCCTATGTGAAGTTTTCCCTTCCCAAGTCTGCTAACTCTGCCCCGATTGAGATTCCATCTCTTCACCAAAACAAATCAATATAACCAACGAGGGAGACCACCAAAGATGGCTCCCAGAACCAGACCCACTATAAATGATACAAGTGTAACTGAACCTGACGTTGAGGCTCATCTGTACCTCTTTGATACTATAAATACTATGACTGGATCAATTGATTCTCCTCTGGATACATGTCCATGGTTAATCTACGGTGCAACTAGTGAACCTAGTTTCAATGCGGACAAGGTTTTACCCTGCAACCATTGAATACCTCTTGTATAATGGGCCAGTGAGTTATATTTTAGTGACATTAAATTCGTATATAAATAGAAATTAATTAAAGTATATAGGCCCGAAAGCAAGCGATCTACACATGTCCAAGTGTATATAAAACCTTATAAGGTATATATGACTGAACCATTTGTTTGCAAGCGCACATGCTGTGGTGGTTTCTATCCCCTCAATGATCAAACGCCATCTTAATGTTAGAATTATTATGCGACCTGGGACGTTAAGCCTGTATTCGCAATAGGGTCTAAGCTTCTAACTGCTTGTCAATGGTTCTGGATCGTTTCGTGGTGTTGAATCCTGAAATAAAGTCCGTTGAAATATCCGTCCACCGGCCAGGTGGTACTGGTAAGGGTTGTAAAAGTCCCGGAGTATTTTGTGTGGAGGCTTTAGTTCTTTGACATTCTTCACAGGATTCAATATAATCTGCACATGACTTCTGCATGTTTTTCCAATAATAATTCCGACTAATTAGTTCGTACGTCTTGTCGAGTCCTCTATGCCCAGCGAGAGGGTCACTGTGATATATTTTCATAATCTCGGCTCGACAGCGTCCTGCTGGTATGCATATACGTCTTGGGTCAGTTTTGGTAACAGCGTACGTAAGTAACCCTCTCCAAAGACTGTATTTCTCGAGTTTAGTTTTCATTTTCGGAGGAATTGATTCATTGTTTGCAATGAGGTTGTAGGTAGTACCGAAATCCGTGTCATTAGGAATATCTTCCATTAGCATTCGGATGAAATTTGGATTATCCTGAATTTCGAATACTGCTTTTAGCTCGGCTTGCGGTTCTTCCGTAGCCGCTTCAATATCTTTTCTGCTTAAGCAATCTGTCTCGATTCCGTTCTCCTTGGATGTACCTGATTTCAAAACCATATTCAGCCAAGAAATCAAGGTTTCGCATAATTCGTGCCGACGGTGATTTGAGGCGTTTCACATACTGTAATGACTGATGGTCGGTATATAGTATGAAACGTTCATCCACCAAAGAATGTCTCCACTTGTGTAAAGCGTGTAAAATGGCAAGAAGTTCTTTTTCGCGAGTATCATATCGTAACTCGGCACCTTGGAGTTTTCTGGACTCATACGCCACTACCCCGATGAGTTTATCATTTTTGTCCACCTGATTGAGTACAGCGCCTGAGTAGTAATTACTAGCGTCGGTGTGTACCACATAGGTGTCATCTGGGTTTGGTAATATCAAAACTGGTGGCGAAGTAAGTTTGTCTTTGAGTGCCTCGAAGTTTGTTTGTTGGAGGTTTGTCCATAGCGACTGTACTCCAGCGCTTAAGATGACCCGAAAACCATGTTGGTGGAATATTCTACAACGCTGAAATTTCTTCATGAACATGCGCTGCTGACACCCATGAGTCTGACCAGATTCCTCCATGGCTTCCAAACATGTTGCCAACTTACGCCATTTCCACGTCGGATGCGCAGCGCTCCACGACTCACCAGCGACCTGGGAAGATTTGAAGGTAATAAATCATACTCACTGCTTGAAATTGCATTTTATGCAAAATCTTGAAGAAACTTCTAACACCGGTGCCCCAGCAAAAGCAACCACTTCAATGTTGACATATGCCCATTGTGTACAGAGCTCTGCGGCATGAGTACCCATGGCTGATGTCAACAGCTTCAAGACCCACCACAGGCACACCCCCTCTTGTTCTGCCACCCCGCTAACCGACCGGTCGTCTCTCTGACTAGCCCTCGCAGTATCCTTGGCACCTTTTAGTATGGTGCCGCAGGATTGCTGACGCAGGCCGGGGCACCTCGAAACAATACCCAACGCTAACTGGTTGTTAGTGCATCCACACCATGGTTTTTAACCATGCTTCCTGACCTTTTCTCCTTCCTTTTCTCCTTCCTTTTCTCCTACCTTCTCCTACCTCTTCTCGCAAACTATTCTAGTATACATTACAAACTATGTATAGTACAACCGACAATGTTGCAGCGGCCAAGCACTTGATGACTACTGGCGTAGCAATATGAGCCTCGACAGTCTTACCAACTCGCGCATCAGACATGTCAGTGTGGGCACATTTCAAATACCCTAAGAGTCAAAGGCCTCAGCCATGGTAACCAAGCGCTTGATGCCCGTGAGCCAGTTGCCTGCCTCGGCCGCGTTGTTGGTGCTGAGTTCCTGGTTCAACGCTGCTGCGTTGGCAAAATCCTTGGCGTCCAACGAGGACGCCACCTTGCTCAAAAGGTCCACGGCTGCTGGCGACACTTTTCCGTGGTTCAAGTCGCTGAACAAGAGCTTGAGCCTCTTGTCCATGTCTGCCACGTGCTTGGCATACTTGGGAGGCGCCTGAGGTTGAATCCGCCCTAAGATAGCCGTAAACGTGTTCTGGATCGACGACGCCTGGCCAGGTGTCTGTTGTGCCGCACTAGCTTCGGTGGTCTCAGTATCATGTTTTGCTACCGCTGGCGCTGGTGGTGCTGGTGCTGATGCAGGCGCTGGTGGTGCTGGTGCTGATGCAGGCGCTGGTGGTGCTGGTGCTGCCGCTTGGCTCACTGGTGGTCCGATGTTGAGAGGTGCAGCCATCTGAGGCCCGCCTAGCTCCGATTGGGCATGTTGGTTGGTGGCTGGTGCGTTTCTGGTCACGCCGCCGGAACTAGACTGTTTGGGGGGTCCTTGCGCTGGCTGCGTTTGGGTCGGCGGAGCGTATTGGTGAGCTCCGGCGTTGCTTGCGGGTCCATTGGCGGTACCATTAGCAGGCGGAGCATATGGGTTAGGGCTCTTGGTGGCTGCTGGCGCCGCAAACTGACTAGCCGTTGGCTGCCCGGACCTTCCTCCAATCGGAGGCGTGCTGAATGCGGCTCCCAATGGAGGTGCTCCTGCTAGGGGCGCAGCAACGGGTGGCGGTGCTAATCCCGTAGGTGGCGGTGCTAATCCTGTGGGTGGAGGCGCAACTCCCGTCGGTGGAGGCGCAACTCCCGTAGGTGGCGGTGCTAATCCCGAAGGTGGAGGCGCAACTCCCATTGGCGGAGTACCTGCAGGCGTGGATGTTCCACTTCTACCAGCCACATTGGGCAACTTCGGCTGGTACGGATTGCTCGACTGTGACCCTCTTCTAGAGCCACCTGCGGCCCGCGTGACTGGCGGTGGTGGAGCAAACACTTGGGATGTTTGCCTGCTTGGGCCCGCGGACTTTTGTCCCGCACTCTGAGACGAGATACTTCTCGAGGGCCCCGGTCTTCTAGGCGCGAAGCTGGGCGTGTTCGTGGGCGAAGGGGTGTAAGGGTTCAGCACCGGTTTGGACGCCGTGGGCGCAACGAAGTTGTTCAGCGGAGGCGCAGCATAAGTAATTTTGGCCGGGGCGGTTGCCGTTGGGGCGTAAGGGTTCTTGGGGGCGCCCTTGGGGGCAGCGCTCAAACTGCCGCCCATTGGGGCGTTGGAAACCAGCCCGCTAGAGCTGTGTGCTGGAGATGCTGGCTCGGCGGGTGCATACCTGGCGCTTGCCCCAGGCCTGGGCGTACCGGGGTTAGAGCCTTTGGTCACAACTCGGTTTTTTGGTGCAGGTGGTTGCACCTGAGCTGACGCGACTCTTGAAACTGGCGGAGGCGGCTGCACTTGCGCCAGCGGCACTCTGGGAGCTGGTGGTTTGGGCGTGGGAGCCTGTGGCGGTTTGGGCGAGGGCGCCACCGGATTGGTCAGAGGACTCACAAATCCTAACCCCTGGTATGTGGTGGCTCCCGCCTGGCGTCTCGCTGCTGGCTTAGCTGCTTTGAACGTGTCCGGCAAGTCGTTCCAGCCATCGGTTTCATTTTTATTAGGGGCCGTTGGGGGAGGAGGTGCAACAGATGCTTGGGGGGCGTTGTTGTAGGCGCCTACTGCAGAAGGGCCGTACAAATTGGACTGTGTGAATGATGGTGTTGCTGGCGGGCGCACGACTCCAACTGGTACACCGCTTGGTTGCATTCCGCTGAAAGAAGGCCGTTTTTCCTCGGGATTCGGATTGTATGGGTTGTAAGCTGGTGCCGCGTGAGTCTGCGCTGGTGCTGCTGGGACGTACGGATTAGCGGCTCCGTTGACCCCTGCTGCCGAGTAACTCTGGCTTAAAGGCACGGCGTTTGAAGATGGGGCCCTGGGCGGGATGCCCAGCTGCATGGGTGCAGCTAGCGAGGGCTTGAGACCACCACTGTAGCGTCCTGTTCTAGCTGCATGGCCATTTCCTGGAACATTTGCCTGCTTCTTGGGTGAATTGCTGGTGGCTTTTGCAATGCGGTCCTTCTCTGTTTTCAACCCCGCAAAATCCTCGGGCAAAATGGCCATGAACTGGTCCGCGAGTTCGAAATAGCCACTTGATGCCGCCATGTTGGTGAACTCGAATATAGCCTCGCAAACGGGCTCAATGGCAGGGCCCTCAAGGGGACCCCCAAGCTTCGATATCGACCGGTACACCGAGAGCTTCTCAACAAAGCCAGCCAAGGCCAAGTACCTGGCATCATGAGGCGACGAGATGCGCTCGTTTTCGGTCCGCAACAAAGTCTCTTCGAGCTCAGGCAAATCGCCTAGCCAAATGGCCGACACCTTGTCCAATGCGTTACCCGCCAAGTAGCAAGTGAAGGCATCGTTTCTGCTCTCTTTACTTGCGGAGTCATTTTGCATGATCCGATCGCCCAACTCCACCATTCTGTGATTGAAATCATCTTGGTCCTTGCAGAACGCCGCTACGCTGGCAGCAATATCTTTCCAGTCTGAGATGTCGGCATTAGCGACAATATCCGAAATGTCCTTGTAGGAGGCAGAGTAAATCAAACGCGATGTCACATTGGATCCGGACTGAGAGAAGTAATGATTTTTCACCTTCTTTCTGATGTCTTCGCTTTGATCCAAGGCTAAGATCAAAGCTTCGGTCAACTTGCCTTCTTCCAAGCATAAAGAAACGGCCTCCGGGATCTTGTAGTTCAAAAGTAACTTCGCCAACCGGGATTCCAGCTGCGATTCGGTATCTTGGATGATCTTGAAGGGACCAGCTGGAACGTAAATATCGGCGCTCCTTTTATCCTTGATGTCCTTAGAAAGACTGGAGAAGAAAGCGTCATCGTTTTCAGGTTCTAAAGCGGCCTCTTCACCCAACAAGTCAGCATCGAGATCAAGAGAGGGCTCAGTGGGCACTTCATCCACCAAAGTTTTAAACAAGTCGCCCTTTCCTTGGATTTGCAATTTCAGCAACACCTCCCAGTCAGCCTTATCGGAGGAAGACCCCGATAACCTAGCCTCAAGAATCTTTGAATAATCGTCGGACTTGATGGCTTCCAGCAATTCGGACAAAACATCGTTGGCAGGATTTTGGGATAGGAACTTGGACACGCGGACCTGGCCTTTGCCAGTGGAATTGTTCACCGCGACAAGCTTAGCGCCAAAGCCAAAGCTGGCGGTGCAGGGTCGCTTGAGCCAGGCAGGTGCCTGCTGCACCTCGAAAACGGCCTGCTGCACCTCCGTGGTGGCGATATTTGACCAGAACTCATCTTCGTTGTTGGAGCGCACTTTTTCAGAAACGGGAGGGGAAGTGTCTTGCAAGGTCTGGATGATGATCTTGGAATCAAAGGACGCAGTAGCAATGACATCTGGGGCTCTAGGGGCAAACCGGGTCAAGAACGCCCAGTTGGCAGCGCTTGGGTACTCGCCGAGCTTTATCCCCGCGATAGGGTTCCACAACATGGTGGTATTGTCTTTCCCCGAGGAAATCAATAAGTTGGGGTCTTGCGCACACCAGTCCAAAGACAAGACACCCTTGGTATGGCCCTGCAAGATGTTTTCTGGCTCTGAGGCATTTCTCAAGTCCCACAGCATGATAATGGGGCACAGATCACTCTGGCTGGACGTGATCAACTTGGTCAGTTGCGTGGGGTGCCATGCCACGTGCGAGAAGTCTGCGCGGCCCAAAGACCCATTGTATGACAAGTGCAACACCTCTCTCTTCAGCTTCAAGTCCCAGATACTAGTGTAGCCAGAATTGCTTGTTGAGGCCATAATGTGAGGCACGCTGTTGTTCCAAGCCACGCACGAGATCTCGTCCATGGGAGTCATAGGTCTGCCCGGAATAAATGGCTCGGCAAATGTCTTTAAATCCCAGACGTATATCTGACCTTGCAGACCACCGGAGGCTAATATGTGTGGTTGAAGCGGATTGAACAGCAACGACTTGACCACGCCCGAGTGCTTTGTGGAGGAGTGGATCGTGGCGCTTTGCAAAGAGCCTTTCTTGATCAAGGTTTCCACATTGTAGAATTCCACAAGTCCCGTTTCAAGCGCTGCCACCAACACTCCGTTAGCGTAGTCATCAAAGGGCGACAGCCACGCCAACGCATGGAATTTGTGGTCGACGTGGGCGGAGAATATCGGGCCATTGGACTGAGGCCCAAAAGGGTCCCAAATCTCCAATGTGGAGGCCGAAGAGAAGTTCAAGTCCACTGCGCCGGCCACGGATGCTACTGCCAAGAGCGGGATCACGTCGTGGCTCCACGCAATGGTCAGTGTTCTGATGATCTCTTTTATCTTCATTTGTAGGGGTCGTGTGGAGAGAAAGCGCCGCGTAAGAGTTCACACGGGGCGCAAGCAGCCGAAAAAAGAGCCAGGGTAGAAACCGGGGGTGGCGGGAAAAATTAACAAGAGGGGGCTGCAGCCAGTGTGTCAAGAGAAGAAAGTGTTCTCGGTGGGCGGTATTGCTGCCGTAGATGAAAGTTGTGGAAATTTGACAACGCACCGGCGCGGGACCCGGTGCAGGCCGTCGTAGGGACTGTATGCAGGATGCAAGTCTCTGGTGTATACCAAGAGAAGGGTGCTACGCGTTTGTTCAGAGAGCTCAATCCGGGGTAAATATGGCTTCTATGGCGACTGAACCATTACTTTCAGGCAGGGGTGCTTCAAACGGGCCACGAAGAGGGCGCGTCACGTGCACGTACTGCATACCCACTCGCCAGTTTTTTGGCGTCGCGGACACACATCCATACATCACACCACATCCGTACATCCAGAACCCTTCGGTGCGGCGAAAGCACCTCGGCACCGCATGAGCGGACATCTGAGTTTTGTACACGACATGTCTGGCCGTCATGTGTAGATGCAGAGGGACCACCCCTACGGCGCATCGCATCCATCGGTGGGAGGCGGAGGACTGTCACGCGTCTTGGCGCCGAGACACGCTGGCGGGCGCCGAGACTATGCTCGGCTCTCTCTCCGGGGTGCATATAGCTCGGCTTCTCTGCTGGGGTGCATATAGCTCGGCTAGCCGTGCCCGTGTACGCAGGAGTCCCCTGGCCCGCCATCAACGCTGTCGTAACCAATCCAGGGGTTCCTTAGGCCTCTCCCGCTCACCGCCATCGCATTCGCTCGCCTCCCTATTCCCCTAGCACGCCTCCCAATCAGCCGCGGCCCCTACTGTATCTTCTTTCTCTGCCCCGCAATGACGTCGCTTCACAGAATCAACCTCCTAGTGATTCTCCGCTACCTCAGAACTCGCGTCTTGGCCCCAGCTGCCAGGGCATACGTGTTTGCCTATCTTTATATCACGGTTCCAAAACTCGTTTCGTACGTGACTATGGCATTCAAAAAACGTGACCATGCAGAGCTCCTTCGCAAGGTCAAGAAGACGCTCTGGAGCGCCACCAGGCTGGAGAAGTTCCCTGCGTTGGCCTGCAAATTGCTGCTCATCATCAACTTGCTCGAGCCAGGGGTGTACTCACTTCTCAAGCGGTCACGAATGCTCTCCAGTAAGCCGCTGGCGCGTTTCCTCAGCACCTTGGTGGCCAGCTTTGTGTCGTCGTTGGTGACCTTCGAGAAATACCAGAGCCACGTGATCACATATGGCCGCCACAACTCCTTGGACCTCACTCTTCTAGTTGCGACACGGGGCTTGGATACCCTACTCTCGTCAGCGCTCTCGTCGGCGCTCTCGTTGTCGCCGTCCACGCTCTCGCTGCGGGACCTATCCCAGGTGGGCGACGGGCTCTTGTTTGTGGCCTCGTCCACGCTCATCATGTTTCTGTGGTTTTTTCATCCGAAGAGATTGCCTCCTGCCTACCGCAACTGGATCACGTCCGCTGCAGAAATGGACAACGGAGTTGTGCAGGCGCTCAAGTCGCTCAAGGAGGGCCACACCCGCTACGGCACCGAGTCCGATGTCTTGTACGACTATGCCGACCGGCTCGGCCAGCCCCGTGACAAGGTGTCGTTTGTCAAAAACCAGCCGCTCAGCTGTGAAAGTGTGCACGCATTCACCACCAAGAGCTGTGAGCTCCACGCCATGTACAGGTTTTTGCGGGGGTTCAGGTTCGCCTTCAAGTTGTACGGCACCTTGAACCTCATAATGCTTCTTATTCCAAAGAAGCAGGTGTCCATGCCATCGCGGCTCCTCCGCGCCTTGACCGCCACCATCCGCTCCTCGTGCTTCTTGGGCTCGTTCATTGCCTTGTGCTGGTACGGCGTGTGTTTGGGCCGCACACGACTTTTTCCCGTGCTCTTCCCCCGCGTGCCCAAGACCCGCTGGGACGATACCATCTGCGTGGCGCTGGGCTCTTTCTTGTCGGGCTTTAGCTGCTTCGTGGACCTGCCGCAACGCCGCAAGGAGTTGGCCCTCTTCGTGGCGCCTCGCGCCGTGGGCACCTTGATCTCCACCGATCCCACGCCCCGAAACCTCCAGCTCGAGAGAATTGCCTTTGCCTGCAGTATGGCGGTGTTGGTGGCGTATGCCAAGAAGGACGCCAAGAGCGTGCGAGGCATTTTCGGGAAAGGCTTGGAGCTAGTTTTCTCCCTCAAGCCGCGTGCCTGACCACGTGCGCGCCGCCGCTCCAGAGCCCTACTATCTGGTGCTAATACTGGTCTTTTTGAACTAGGCTGTGGCCTCTTGTACTATACTTTGGTTTCTCCGAGCTACTTTTGGTTTCTCCGAGCTGCATTTGGTATCTGTGACCGTGACTCCGGCCCTCTCGCATCCTACTCCGAGTCGTGTGCGGCCCCGTAGAACGATGGCGCACTCCTGCATCCAGTGTCGCGGGTGTTGGTGACCAGACATCACCATCAGGGCTTCCACGCCATCACATTGATTCCGCTATTATTCTAACCGCTCCCCTTTTTTCTAGACATTTTGCCCAAAGAACGCGCTTCACGCCAGCCTCAAGAGTTTCAGTCAAGAGTTTCAGTCAAGAGCTTCGCCTCAAGAGCTTCAGCCTCAGGAATTGCAGCCTCAACTGTCCCCATCTGGCCGTGATTCCCCTGTTCTTCTTCCCGCAGCTTCACTGGCTCCTTCAACTGGTTCATTTGCGGCCTTGCTCCTCTTGCTACTGCATACCCCCTTATCTTCCCGCCGCCCACCATCCAGTGCCGTCCACTACAGCCAATTGGCAATTCGTGATACTATAGGATGGAGGAGGAAACCACCTTGGAGTTCGAGCTCCCCGTGGCGCCGCCCATGTCCAACCCCTTTGCAGCGCACTTGGAGCTTACGCACGCATTGAACTTGCCCCCTGACGATACCTTGCTATGGCGCATCTTCGATATCCTCGCTGGACTCTGCGATCCGTTCACGCAGCCCGAAGATAATGACACCGTGCCGTTGAGCGTACACACATTGAGCAGTGTGGCCATAACGCTCTCATACCAAACCCTCGTTGATATCCGGCGAGAAGCCGCGGCAGACGGCAAACGGGAGGGGGAGGAAAAAGCTCTGGACTCGGCGCTGGATGCCGAAGAAAACGACAGCGACGAGGAAAGCCCGGTGCACAAGAGCCCCAGGGACCCCTGGGTCACTTTCGACAATCCGGAAGTGGCCTCGCTCCGTTTCACGCTCTCCGCCAAGTTCTTTGCCATTCTCCAGGCCATCAGCAGGGTGTTGCGGGCCGACGATGAGTTACGGGTGCGCTACTTGCACAACGACGTCAAGAATTGGGAAGCTACAGCAAAGTACTGGCTTCCTAGTCTAGGCGATAGGCTACAAGGCCTAGATTCCAACGACAGGCGCTTCTCCGACCTGTGGCTGTCCCTCAAGCTCCTCTACTACATCTGCTGCGTGGTGATCATGGCGTTGCACCGGTTGTTTGCGCCTTCGGATGGGTCCCCCTACAACCAGGCCCTCAATCCGTATCTGGAGCATTTTCTCCGCCTCTGGAAAACCCACACTAGCATCATCGCCTTGGCTCTAGAGATGGACCGCGAACTCGAGGAGGAGGCCTGGGTCACCAAGCTGGAGTACCTCGACACGCCGTACATCGTCAAGCGCACGCTTTTGGGATCCTCCGCCGTGCGGTGTGTGTTGGCATACGTCCTCGAGCCGACGCAAGGCAAAGACTTCTCGAAGCTCAAGGACAATGGAGTCGTTGTTTCCGATCATGGGCCGAAAGCGGGGCCCTTGGTCCCCAAGACCGATGACCTAACTCCTCAGTTGGGCGAAAATGGCCGGCCTTGCCTTGAAAACGATCTATTCTATGATTCACTCCTCGACTTTTATGATCCCTTGGCCCGAACTGCAAAGGGTTGTGGGGCCATTGGCTCCGACAAACGGCTCCATGCGGTGGTTGCTTTGGTGCGCCGCCTGCTCCTCTCGATTTCGCCATTCTCCGCGGCCAAGTCTGCCAAAGGTGACTTTGATCCTAATGCGTTCCCCCATTTCGACCACGAGGACTATCTCCTGCGTGTGAAAGCCCGAGACTCGCCGTATGGGTCCGCATCCGATCTTTCGGTGGATGTCTATTACCAAGACCAATTTGATGACGACATCAAGTATGTTTTCGGGTACTTTGACTCCGATGACGAAGAGTCGGTCAGCCCCTCCAGCAAGGACGACAATGAATCAGTTAAAAGCGACGTGGCGTTCGGAATGGCGGAGCGCCAAATGGAAGATGAGATCGAGTTCGACGAGCAAGGCCGTGATTGGCGTGATTGTGCCAGGGGAAAGAACACAGAGTTCACTGCGGCTTTCTTGCTGTTGGAGGCCGAGCTGAAGAAGCTCGGCGACGAGCGCTTATCGGACCATTTCTTCTTCACATGGTTTGAGTTGCAGCAAGCGCTTGAGTTCTTGGCGCTTGCCAAAATCGAAAACGTCGACACCTTCATCCACCGCGTGGGCCAAGTGACCGTGAATACCGTGGCCAAGGCCATTGGGGACGAGATGCATGGCAGGTTCAACAAAATCAGTCCGGACAAAATCCACAAGCATTTGGTGTCGCTAGTGCGTGCCGATCTTTTCGTCAAAGCCCATGAGGAGTTGCCGTTGCTCGAGTTTTTCCCCACCACCAACTTCGAGCTCATCTTGCTCCGAAACCCCTACTGTGCATTAGCGCTTCTTGATGAGTTGTTCATGTGTAAGGGCTTGCGCCGCTCGCTTATCTGGTTCTTGACCCACAACGTCAACCCTCTGATCATGCTCATCTCCTATGTGTATGAGTTTGTGTCAGGCCTCCGAGGAAACTCCAACAAACGCCAGTCCAAGTACAAGTTCTCCCGCCAAGGCCACTTGGAAATTACGCCGGTGGAGCAACTGATGATCCTTCACGAGCTATTCACACTTGTCGGAACGCTAGCATCTGCCGACGAGCCCAAGATTTCCCAGCTGACAGCCACGCGAATCATTCTTTGCCTCTGCGTGATGATCAAAAACCTAGTGCTGAACAACATCATCAAGAAGAACACCGACGACCAGTTTGAGAACTATGCCCACGATATTCAGGTGGTGCTCGTGCCGTGGATCGGGAAGGTACCCGAGGCGCGTGACTTGTTCTTCATGTTCAAGCTGGAGGACTATCGTGCAGTGCCTGAGCCCGAAGACGTTCTGGAGCTCCAAGAGAAGACCGCGCAGGATGTCGGCGACATTTTGGAGGTGATTGACTCGCTCCGAGGACTCGATCCGGCCGAGTACGCTATCAAGCTGCAGGAAAAGGAGGTCGTGAGCTGCTTCCGAAGCTTCGCCATGCGGCTCTTCAGCCACATCAACCTGCATTTTGGAGAGCTGGGTCTGCTCCAGTCATCTCTTCCCGTGGCTTCTAAGGCTTCGAAGGACTATGGCCTCTTTCTCACCCACTTCAACGAGTTGGCTCGAAACTCCACGTTTGTGGATGCCGTGACGGATATGATGGACCAGCATGAAGCCATCATTGCTCAAGATGATAAGTTGCCGAATTGCATGGATGGGGGTGCTGGCACACAACTAGACTCGGAATTTAGCGACGCTTTTCTCAACGGTGAAGGCGACTTCCAAGAAACTTCACCGGCCTCTGACAAGAAGAAGAAGAAGAAGCCCAAAAAGAAAAGGGGCAAGAAGAGATGATATCAGCAAGGATTCCTGTCTGTTCATTGAACTGTCACTCCATCGCCCAACCACTCACCTGCTCCATCACATCTGGCATGAGTGGAGCCAAGAAGGTCAAGACTGAATCAGTTAGAGGGAATACCTAGCAAATGCTAATTCCTGGCGAGATCTAGTAATCTGAAAATGACAATTTTCCGGAATAGACAGTGTCCGGAATGACGAGTGTCCGGAGTGTCCGGAATGACGAGTGTCCGGAATGACGAGTGCCCGAACGACAAGTGCCTGGGATGGACAGTGTCAGCAATTGTGGTTTCGGGTCCGAGTATCGAAGACTAATGTTTGCTGCAGGCACGGGTGAATCACAACACCACTTGGAGCAATTGGTCAAAACACTAGACCACTCCATAATTGCCTCGAAAACCACCTCACTGCTCGTCCCAAAGAGTTGAGCGCCTCGATGTTTATTTTTGATGTCGCCTATATGTTGTCCAGAATGCGTGAGATGCTCTTGAGTGAGAGGTTCTTGGGTGGGAAGTTCTTGAGTGGGACGTTCTTGAGTGGGAAGTTTTTGAGTGGGAAAATCTTGAGTGTGATTTCTCGAGTGTGATTTCTTGAGTGGGAAGTTCTCGAGTGGGAATTTCTTGAATGTGAACTTCTGAAATGGGAAGCTCTTGATAATAGGGTCGTGAAGATGCGTTCGTGATTGGCTCATTTCTCTCCTTACATCTCCCAGGGTCCGTCCGTCACGGCAAAGACTGCACCATCAATCTTCCTGGGTGTGCTCGCCTGATCGTCTAGTGACGCAATTCCAACCCAAGTCAAAGTGTGCCACTCCCGGATTTCGGCCTCAGTTCTCCCATTTTTCATCTTGAGGAGCTTCCGAAGATTTGGCAAGGCCTGCTCATTTCTTTCCAATATCTTGTGTATAACAGGCCTTACTGCCTGCATGTTTTCATCAGCTGCGTATCTCTCCACGGCATTTCGACTATCAGAGTGCAAGAGGATCATAGTCTTCGCTAACAGCTTGGATAATTCCAATGGTTTTCCCTCGTTAAGAGCCACCACTGAATCGTCCATTCAATGGATGGTCCCTCCGGTAAATCCGATTCTTGCAAAAGTAGATACTCTTGAATCTCTTAAATTTCAAACAGGGGATCAGCACTACATGATGATAGCATCACCATGTTTCTTGTCGTCGCTGTGCGCGTTGGCACGAGTCAACAATCATGGCTTCTCCTTTCTCCAAATATTCAAATGAAAAAACCTTCGATCTGGCTGCAATTTGTCTGATCGAACATTTCGTGCTTCGAGATGGCCTCTTTTCATGATTCCTTGGAACGGAGTCCATGGTCATGTGGAACTCACTTCATTGACCAAAATACCACAGACCAGCACACCGATAGCCTGCAGGCACGTGCTGTGTAGCACGTGCGCACACGCGACATTCACCCAACGCACTCCACTTTGGTTGGGCCCACCAATGTTCAGCAAGGCAATCCGTGGTCAATCGAGAACGCTCTTCAGAATGTCCCAAAGAAACGTCATGACTCCTGTATGTAAAAGGATCTCATAATCACTCCCCTTGTTACTAACCCCAGGTTAAAACCTCTAACGCACCTCCCCCTGCAGCCTCATACTCCCAGGCAATCAAAGTCAACGGTATGTAACCAATTCGCTTCCACAATCTTGGAGAAAAGACTTCTTTCATGCTAACATTAGGCTTTATCTATGTTTCCGGCCAGATCCCATACACCCCCGAAAACAAACCATTGTCGAGCAACCCCTCAATCGCCGAGCAGGCCGAGCAGGTCATCCAGAATGTTTCTAATATTTTGGAAGCTTCCAACTCCAGCTTGAACCACATTGTGAAGGCAAATGTCTTCTTGACTGATATGGACTCGCAGTTTGCTGAATTCAACGGTGTTTATGCCAAGTATTTCAACGTGCACAAGCCGGCCAGGTCGTGTGTCGCCGTGAAGCAATTGCCTTTAGGTGTCGAGTTGGAGATGGAGGTAGTTGCTGTTGAGAAGGATGAAACCAAGTTGTAATGCCGATTCTGGGACACATAGCCTGCAATCTTGATTAATTCTCCAGCCAACTAGTATGCAATGGGGAAACCCTTCGTGAATGCCTTGAGTGATCATTTTGTTTGCAGCTGTATCGGGGCTCTTCTAGTTCTGCTTTTTGAACCCTCCGTTATCCCAATCTCTCTTTCTTCATGAAGCTCGGATGCCAACATCTGCTTTTACAAGCTCCAGTTCTTCTCGTCTCAGCTTGGAGATGACCGGTCCTTTTCGGCCTCAATTATGTCAGTAGCCTTTTGAATTAGACAGGGTAGCATCTTCGTTCCCAGCCCTTTCGTATCATTGCGAGTAGAGAAGTTGTAGTCTTGCGGAAAAACTATTGCCTCAGTACAACCTATAAAGCTCTTTGAAATGTGCTTATCGAGTCGTTCACTTTCAGCACAGTTTTTGATAAACATTCCTGTCTTATTATCGTGTTTCCGTAGTGCGAGTAGGCTTTTATATACCTTTTTTATACAGTGGCTGCAAAACGTCAAACCCCTGCGGGTAAGCCGAAAAACTATAAATTTAGCGAATGTCCTCCTCGTCAAAATCATCAAAGAATTTCCCAAATACACTACTCCTTCAAAAATGTTCAATGACAATAATCAAGCAGATTTCTTTTAACGAAAATTCCCGTACTCCAACTAATGGCTCGTTACATGATGGCTGCCCAACCACTTACAGAGCTTTCTCTAATACTTTAAGTGGGAACGGATCCGTTAGAGGGACTTTAGATTTTGAAAATTTAGGGTGTCTGGCAGATTTCATTTGTTTACCAGGCTGGGGGATGTTCACGTGGGAAAGGTATTGAAAACACGACGCCTCTATGCCATGGGTCTGCAGGGTCGTTCTGTAGACTCTACTTTAAGGCATCGACGCACCTGATACGCGTGCAGTACTGGCAGCAAAAACAAAAAAGAACTGAATATGCCATGCTTAAAAAATGCATGGTATTCTAGGCAACGCCGTGGATTTGCAGACTCCTGGCATGATAGGGCGGCAGATTAGGGCTTGCAGTCAAGAGCATTACTTATCTTCGATACAGGCGCGCACCACGTTTATCAGGTGCATACAAAGTCGACTACAATTTAGCCAGTCGTTTGTTTTTGTTGTCCAAGCAGTCATGGCTAGTGTGGTGTACAATAACCCAGAGATAACGGATTCAAAGCCGGGATGCGAGGTTCATCTCAAGTATGGCTTTGGCCCAGTTCCTCGTGACACCAAATTCCGCAAAGTGTTTCTTTTTGATATCGACAACTGCCTCTACCTGCGCTCCACGGAGATCCACGATATGATGCAGGTCAAGATCCACCAATACTTCAAGGAGCAACTTCTGCTTAGCGATGAGGATGCCAACGAATTGCACCTTAACTACTACAAAACGTACGGCTTGGCATTGGAGGGCTTGGTCAGAAACCACCAAGTTGACGCGTTGGAGTACAACTCCAAGGTGGATGACCTGCTTGACTTGAAATCAGTGCTTGAATATAACGGGGCACTCCGCAAGAAGTTAATTGACCTCAAACAAACCAGTGACTACGACTGTTTCTGGCTCATCACCAACGCCTACAAGAATCATGCCCTTCGGGTCATATCGTTCTTGGGTCTAGGTGATCTTTTCGACGGACTCACATACTGCGACTATGCACAGAATCCTATCGTCTGCAAACCGATGGCGGGGTTTTTCCACGGCTGTTTCGATACAATCAACGTGCAGAAGCCGGACTATACCCAACTCTCGTTCATTGATGATTCTACCCTTAATGTCAAGGCTGCTGCGGACCTAGGGGTCGGATTCGTTTACCACTTTGCGGAAACCGACGACGATTTGCGCAAAGTCAACGGAGATGCTGATTATCAACAGTACTACGAGAGCGGAAGGATTCGAATAGTCCGTGATTTGTTGGAGTTGCAGTGAACACGTTGAGTCACGGCGAGCAGAATGTCACTGGATCTGGGAGGGGCATTCAAGAACCTCATGAAACTGGAAATGACGGTCTCTCTCTGAGACTTCGGGTCAAACATTTTAGACAGACACTTTGTCTTTCGTTGATGAAGAGGCACTGCTTGGTTCCTTTTCGGTTTCGCTATGAGCCAAACGCATGCTATGTATGACGCCGAAATAAGGGTGTCCTCCAAGTCCCTGCATTTGCATTGGTCAGATGCCGCGGCGAGGAAACTGCAGAGCTTCTGCAGCATAGACAATTGAAAAGTGTTCGGCTCGAACGTGAGCGAGCACTCAGCCTATGCGACAGAGGTGAAGTATCGGATTTCTTCAAGACTGCAATGTGAACAACTTTTTGCAGCGCACTGTTACCGATTACCGAAAGCGGCATGTGAAGCGAGAAGGTCCGCTAAGCATCAAAGGAGACGTCATAAGGGGTCCGCCAATGCGGAAATTGGCCTTGCGGAGGACCGAAGATGTGAAAGAGCTCAAGGGCCAATTTCCAGTTGTTGTACTGGTGATGCTCAAAGCCTCTGGCAAGCTGGCAGGGCTCGAGCCCTAATCGCGCGCGTCTCACGTGGCACACACCCGCGGCGCGCACGTGCAGGAGTCATCCCTCGGCGCACCACGCAAAAAATTTTCAAGAAATTCTCCGTTCTTCACTGAACTACATTTACAACAATGGCTGGACGTGTTACTTACAGAAGACAAACTCCATGTATGTGTGCCTAATAAAGCTCTCAGCAAGCCCACTCTCGTCATGAAGATCAAAGCTCAGCAGAAATGAATGTGCCATCCGAAAACTGACGCCCGGAGATACAGCCGTCAAAAAGTGCAAACATCAAAGAATCAGGGAGATAATTGAGCAACCGCAGACCTAACTCAGCAACCGGGAAAGGAAACAAAAACCTGGAAGGAAATGGCAGCACCCAAAGACGGAATCGATTCGATGAGACGTTTGTTTGACATTTTGACTCAATTCGCGGGAACTTCATGATGGTGGTTGGCCGATTGGGATTACTTCCATGATAATATCACTTACTAACAGACAGACAACACCAGATCTAACAAGATCAGAGTCGTCAAGACCCCAGGTGGAAAGTTGGTTGCCCAACACGTCAAGAAGCAAGTGGCCAAGGTCAAGTGTGGAGACTGTGGCAACGCCCTCCCAGGAATTGCAGCCTTGAGACCCAGCGAAAAGGCTCAAGTGTCCAAGAGACAAAAGACCGTCCAGAGAGTGTACGGTGGTTCCAGATGCGCCAACTGTGTCAAGGAGAGAATCATCAGAGCCTTCTTGATCGAGGAGCAAAAGATTGTCAAGAGAGTCTTGAAGGAGCAACAAGAAAAGGAGAACTAATTCTTAGGCCTTATAATGTACATTGAAACAACCTTGGCGAAGGAGCACTGTAGACTTGGCGCCGTGCATCCGTACATCTGCGCACACCAGTAGCCTTTACTTTGGTAATTACCGAAATCTTCTGTTCAGCGCGTCCTGCATACAAACACCCGTTTCTTGCACCTTGTAATATATGCGCCGCTCTGCCAGGCCAATGAGAAGCCTTGTCGGTTCTTGGTTCGCCTCGCCAGCAACTGCCTTGCTAGTCACAGGAAGCTGATCACGGGATGCCACGGGATGCCAGTCACGGGATGTACGGTCAGGTGATGCAGCTTGCTCGGGGGCGCGCCCGTGCCTTGCTATCCGAACTTTTTTCGCGTCCCTCTCTTATATGGAGCCATTCGTATCGGCACTCCGACCAGCCTGTATCTCCCAGCATCAGCCTGTATCTATGAGCCTTCAGTCAGCCTCCTTATCAGCCCCTTCTTAGCAAGGCCGCAAGTATGCGTTTATAAGTAGCCCTTCGCGCATATGGGACCAGCTCTTCCACAGTATAAACCGTCCTCGAATTCTGTCCATCTGTATTCTGTCCGCCTGCTCTTTTTACCGTCTATCTTCCTATATCCTCATGGACTCTGCGGCCTTGAAACACTCGCTCAAGAGTGTGTATATTCCCCCTTCCAACCGCCCGGCCTCGACCCAAGTTCCAAACTACCACCCCTGCTTGATTGTACAGGACCTGCAAACCGACATCAACAAGGTCAAGCCGTGCGGATGCGCTGACGTATATTGCGTCAAGAACGCTCCTCTGTGGATCCCACAGGCAAAGTAACCAACAGCCAGCCAAAGAGCACCGCCAGCTAAAGAGCACCGCCATGCAAATATGACTCAGACAACAAGCAGATGGAACTCAGATATCAAGCAGATCTGAACAAGCAATATATTATCATGAATTGACCCAGCAGAAATTGCCAGGAATAGATCATAATATTATGAAGCATCAGCAGAATAAAATCAGCAGATTGAAGATTAAAGAATCAGTAGATTCATGGCTGAGATTCCTGGTTGGGTTTCAAGATTGGAAGATCAGTAGATGCCGTTGAATATTTGATTGAGCCACAAGATTTGGCAAGCCATGCACTCGTGCTTCCAGCCTGGAAAAGCGGCTTGTTGAAAGCTTGAAAGCTTGTTGAAAGCTCGTTGAAAGCACTAGTGAATCATAGATACTGACCGTTTGTTGAGGCGTATCGGCGTCCCATTTTGGCCATGCACAATGCATCTGACTTGGTCGCACAGCTCCAGGGGCTGTTGGGATTACATGAGTGGACACTGTAGCTCATGTTGAATGTAAAATCTTGCACCACCGCGAATGCCTTGCTAACGCGGCGATACGTCATTTCAGGATATAGCTTTGAATCTCCACGAGCGAGTACTGAGTACTTCAACGTTCATCCCTCTGAACCAGGCACTAATGATGATCTTGATCGCCGTATTGTTCTGATTACGAGCATGCTCAGGTGACAGGTCTAGAAACATGAATTTGGCTTTCCCACTGTCCATGAATATACTTTCGGGCAGTACTTTGAGCAGACTTGAGCAGACTTGAGCAGACTTGAGCAGACTTGAGCAGACTTGAGCAGACTTGAGCAGACTTGAGCAGACTTGAGCAGAAATTTAGTAAACCTCGAACTGTACTTTAAACATTAGAACTCGGCATTGGACTCCGCATAAATTCTTCGAGCTATTCTTTGAGCGTACTTTGACCTGATGATATTTTCGGATATTTGAGGTTGACTTGGGGCTGGCGTGGTTCGTATTTCTGAAGCTTGATTGAGGAGCAAGGCTCAGGTTCCCTTTTTTAAATGTCAGCTAGTAGACACGGTTCTGCAGCCTGGGCTCCTGTAATCGATGCAATGTCTCATGGACAGACTTCCATCTCATGCCAGTGGAAGGTTTCGTCCCGATCATAGAAAAAGCGCCGCTTCTTCTCATCGTCGAAGTAGTCCACGTGGTCGATGAACATGGCCACCACGGCAAAGTTCTTCATCCCGCTCTCTTCCTTTTTCCCGTCCACACCCCGGGAAATTTTGTCAATGAGCTTCTGATTTGTCTCATCCAACTCGGCCCTTGGCAGCGGTCCCCGGAACGACAGCTTCAAGCCCTTGGAGATGGACTTCCACAACCGCAAAATCTCCGCATTCCACTCTTCCTGGCTGGGCGCCGAAAATTCCGTGTCGTTGAGGTCTTGGAGGTTGGCAAACGACATCGACATCATGCTGCCATTTTTGTGGATGTTGCTGACGACATTGGGTGAGATTATGGGGAATACCAACGGCCGCGCCTGGACGCTACCCGCACGAATTGTTTCGTTCTTTTCTGGTGCTTTCCCAAACAAAAGCCCATCGTCCGACTCGTCGGGATTCGTGTCGCGGTAAGATTCGGCCTCATCATCGCTGGAGCTTCCCTGTGAGTTCATGTCAATAATGTGACGAGGCTGGATCTTCTCCAAGTCTAACTGCGGTACGTGGTTGTCATCAAGGAGCCGTGCGTGGCCACGCAACCGGAACTGCTTGCGGGACTTTTCGAAATAGAATACCGCCTCGAAGCGGTCATTATCCATTAGCTCCTGATATTTGTCGGTCCGCTTGTCGGTGACAAAGGTGAGCACATTGGTGGTTTTATCGTCAAAGAGCCATCCACGGTTGATTAGCGTCCGTGTATGAGGGAAACCTTGACGGTTCACGGTGGCGAACTGGAATGCGGTAAAGGGAGGACTATTGTCTTTGGCTGCCAACTCTGCTTCCATGGCCGAAACAAATATCGGCACCCAAGACGCCATATACTGGAGCTGAATCATTTTCGGCAAGACGCTTCTTGTGGCGTTCAACGTGAGTATTCTGGACACGATGGGGCTTTAAGCTTGCTTCGGAAATGCAAGGCTTCGGTTTGATGGGCGCCGGGCTTGAGTTAAGTGTGCTCGGTTCTCGTCAATTGCAGCAGTACCCTGAACCTTGTCTGGCTTGCCCCTTTTAGACGGAAGTGAGCGTATGTGGCGTATTCCTGCGTGAAAGCTAGGAGATCACAGTTTGCTTGAAGAATATATTTCCAGGATAACTGACAATGAATGCACTCACTGCTTGCGGTTGCTGGGCTGTTCAGAAAATGCTCTAGTATTAAGAGAAATGGGACGGCTAAGTGTCTTGGGAATTCTGACCAGTTTTTCGGGTCTAATTTTCTACCCTAGCTACGCGCAGAGCGCCACTAGCACGTCACGTGCGCCGCTGGAGGGGGAGGGGTCGCCCTGAGCTCGATCAGTCAGTCTCAAACTTTCCGGACTCTTTGACCACTATTTGCTTTTTAGGCGAGTACAACTGAACTGAGCCAGCAGTCCCAATTTCAGTCCTTCGTTTCACTATTTGCTCCACATGTTGGAGTGCAGATACGCCTCGGGCATGAAGTTTCCATAGTGATCCAACCAAGAATGCGGAGAATATGCAGGATTCAACAATGGGCTGATCGCCCATACTGGACATTTTCCCCCGGTACCTCATGTGCTGGGGTTTAGGTTTTCGAGGTCTAATGCGGCGATAAAGTGAAGTCATTTGACCCGCACGTGAAAGCTGCTAAGCTTTTTGGGTGAAGGTAAATAAGAGCATGGAAGAATCAAAAAACGGAAAGTGTAGGAATTGCCTGGGAAATGACTAGGGATCGCCGTCCTTATATACCTTTCTTGTGTGTGGCTGCAAAGAAATCGCCGCGGGGCTTGCATGCGTCAGGGGAAGGTATAAAGGCAACCCCTTCCCCCTACACGGGCCGCAAGTCACGAAAATTTAAAAATCAAACTAAGAGCCATGACGTGGCAAAAGAGTGTTCTTCTTTCGAATTGCGCCAAGTCGTCTCTCATTGGACGGATTGTGTTGATGTCAGATAGATGCACGATTGGCAAGCGATAAGGAGTGACTACAGAATTAACGGTCGGGTAATCTGGTCTTAAGCTCCCCGTCGATTGAAGCATGGCGAAAAATGAAGAGGAGCACGAAGGGCCAATATCTTTTTGGTTTCTGGGGCAGTGGTGTCGTCCTTGATACTATATAAGGAGAACTCTCAGTCGCTTCAATGGATGTGAGATATTCCAAACCCAACGGAATCAATTTCTATCAATTTCTAGTGGGAATCATCAAAAATTCACTAGATAAGTTCAATAGCAGCAACAGCTCATCTTCACAAAGAGAATGGCAGCGGTCAAGATACCGCGATACGTGGTTGCGTCAAGCCGGTTGGAAAGGTGCCACTCCTTTTGCAAATCTTCTTCATCGACTTGCGGAGCATAGCTTATAGTTACGCTTATTGTAAGTGGTTGTCTACAAAACACAGAGGCAGTGAAGATGCCAACTTTGTGGTGAAACATACAAGACATACGCGCATACAGCAGCATCAATTTCTAAAGAATAGTATCAAACCTTGTTTGATCGTCCAGGGCTTAATTCTTCTCGGCTAGCTTCGAGTCGAGATTCTCATCCTTTGAACTACCAGTTCCTGGGCTCAAGGACCGTTTCAAGCCGTCGATCACTGGGGTCTCAGAGCCATGACTTATGTACTCATCGATGTTAGGTCTTGGTCCAGTGTACCATTTATGGGCGTCAACGATAAACCACACGATGAACATGAACATGGGGCCGAAAAACACCACCACCGTCCAGTTCATGGCGTCTGGGGTCAAGTCCTTTCCAGTGCTTGTTGGAAAACACAAGAATGGAATCATGGTGGCGACAAACGCACACGAGAGTGCTCCGACTGGGAGCGAGAACCGGCCAAGGTTCCAAGGGCCAGGCTGGAAAGACTTCCGTGCATAAGTGATTTTGAGTAGCGTTGGCATGGTGAATGAAAAGAAAGCCGAAATCCCCCCCACGGAGAAGATGGCTCCAATTGCAGTGTCACCAGCAAAAATCAAAAGAAGCAACAACTGGCCTATAAGAGTATTGATGAGCACCGCATATATGGGCGTTTTGGTGTGCTTGTTGACTTTCTTCCATATGTTGGAACCAGGGAATAAACCGTCTCTAGAGTAGGAGAAGGTGACACGGGAGGCGGCCAACATACAAGAGCAGCCCATAAACCAGGAAGAAACAATGGTCAAAGCAGTGCAGCAGACCACGTACTTGCTTTGCATGATTTGGGTCAAGTACGAGACAAAAGGCTGGCCAAGCTGTAAAGTATCTTCCAGAATTGCATTCAAATCCACAAGAGTATAAGAGATGGCTAAAACAAAGAAAAAGCCAACGGTTCCACCCACGGTGGAGGTCAAGCAAATGGCTCTGGGAGCAGCCACCGCAGCGTTGGAGCATTCCTCTGACAAGTGGAATGGCGAGTCATAACCAGACATGGCCCAAATAACCCCCAAAAAGGAAACCAACATGGCCACGCCCGTGGGAAACTCCGTCTGGTTGGTCAAGCCCCAAGCAGTGCCGTTGGAGTTGAACTTTGAAATGTCGTGCATGTTGACGCGATCGTTGCAGGCGAAGATCATGACAAACACAATCACCAAGAAGAGCATGTTGATGCAGGTTCCGGCGTTGTTGAACTGCGCCAAATATTTGGTGGGAAGCGAAGATATGCATGCATGCATGAGCATAATGGCAGTGGTCAAAGCATAAATGTGACCGTTTGAGGGCACGAAACCCGTCTTGAAGGTGGCCATGGAAAAGATCAAACACGCACCCGAGTAATTGACCGAAGGAGCGGCGGTGATTTGACACATCCAATTGGAAAAAGAGGTGATGAATGTCAAGAACGCCGAGTACCTTTTGGGGGCCAATTGGGAGACGGCATAAGGAGTTCCTGCGGAGGTGGGGAAAGCCAGGGCCACCTCAGCCATGGAGTAAGCCACGGAAATCACGCAGCCCACGGCCAAGAGCCAGGGAATGGGCGAGATTCCAACGACCAACTGCTGGTAGTCGAAAGTGGCAGCGATGGAGGGGAGCAACCCCAAGACGGAGAACGAGACGGCAAATATGGAGAATGCGCTGAATTCACGGTTGAATTCTTGCTTATAGCCCAAACTCAAGATCCTGGCCTCATCGGAGTTGACTTCGTGATCAATGTTCAAGACAATGTTCTGGCCAGAGATCACTGACTGAATTCTGAGGTCATCGACATGGATTTGGGACTTAACGGGACTAACCTCCAAGTCGGCCATTTCGAATGGTAGTTGGATAGCGTCGGCGGAGAATTGAAAGGAGGGGAATGCAGCGGGAAATGGAGCGGGAAATGAAGCGCCGAGGGGAGCGGAAAGATAGATTAGATGAACAGTTCCGGTGAAAGGCAGGATGCGGTCTCAAGCCTGTCCAAGATCAAGGCGGGCAGTCTCAAGTATGGAAACGAGAGGAGAGAGCGAAAAATGCCGCCTCAGGCGTTACTTATAGAGGCGATAAGGCCCGAGAATCTGCATGCAGGCTCCTCTGCATGGTGGGTAGATTGGGGACGAGATTGGTGCATAGCGCGGTTTCCGGTATGCAGCGCGCAGAATGCAGAACAATGCGAGTGCTGATTGTCCCAAAATGGCAAGTCAAAACTGGCTAGCGCGAGCCAGATAACGATACCTGGTTTCATCTTGCACACAGAGTCGCGACCCCTTCAAGGCAGAGCCTGGCACCGAATGTGTTGGGAGAACCATATGAGGATACGACCAAATATAGCCGAATTGGTGGAAATGTTCGGTTGGCTATGCCTGGCGAGTTGTGCATGCAATATCTTGGCAGTGAGACATTACATGTCCTTTGGACAAACTTCGATGGAGATCATGAATCAAGTGTAAGGCACAGGAATGAAGCCGCCAGGGAAGACGTCCATGCTTGGTTGTCTATTTTCCATGCATTGATCTTCTTTTTTGTTCCTTAGACTTTTGCGGTCGATTTCCTCATTTGCTCTCTCGTATTTTCAAGTCTCTTGTCATTTTCTCATTTTTTCTCATCTCATCTTATCTCATCTCTTCTCCTCTTATCTCCATTTTTCCCTCTTTCTTATCTTCCTCAGTCTCTTTCTTGGTCTCGGTCTTTTTTTAATTTCAGTTTCGTTTTACCAAGGCGTCCGAAAGAGCCCATGAGTCCAACGGCCTCGAATGGGCACAAGACGTTTCATGGAAGTTGCAAGCGCAGGCACTGCACGAACACCTTCACAAAAGCCAACCAATCATGACGAGATGTTGGTGCTGTGACTCAAGACTGGAGCCTGGTGTGCACTATTTTGAGCGCCAGCTGACATTCTGAAGTGCGCTTTCAACAATCGGGTAAATCATTCTCCAAACCAGATCTGAATGATAGTATCAATGAATTGAATCACAGTTGAATCAGAAGCATTCTTTTGAGCTCCGCTTGAATACACTGGGCCCAGGCTAGTGACGCACTCGGCTTTCCACTTTTCGTTCCTCATGGTACCAAATTTAACTTCATCAGCACCATGCCATGCCGCAATCAGAATCGTAACGACGAGTACCGACTAAAGGCCTCTTTCTTGGAGTCGGGTACGTGAACATAAGCAGTATTCTCATGAACTTGTGTCTTGTCAATCCGTGACTTAAGAACCTGCTTTGACAATCAGTGGATCGAGGAACCACGATCTGGCGCTAGGATGTATGCGAACCTTCGGCCCCTTTGGGGTGATTTTAGAAGCACACTGCCTCTAAGGTCATGACTGAACCACGCCTCTCTCATGGACCGATGTTGTATTTTTGTTTTTCCCCTGAACCTAGTTCAACTTTGGTTGTGGGCAAGAAACACTTGAGCTGACCTGCCGTCGGGTTTGCAAAGGGGGAATCCAGCGTTTTCGACCGTACCATCACGTATTCTCGCCTGCCGCTATAGGTGATTGGTTTGCATACCCTGTGGCCCTCTTCTAGTGAATCGTCGACTCTGGGACACCGGTGAACGGTATTATAAATGATCTTGGATTGACTCCAGACTAAGTCTCATGCAATGGTGATGGATGGTTTTTGATGGAGATGAATGATGGCGATAAATGATTTTGATGGAGATGGATGATGGTAGCAATCTTTTTTCTTGATGGCTTGGCGAAAGAATTAATAATAGCGCCTTTTCCGGTCATGTTTCTCCCGGTGTATCAGCTTCAATCCCAACTTCCCGCACCTCTGGCTAATCGTGGACAGTTTAAGCGGCAAGCATTGTAGCAGGGCAAACTGGTATGTGCTATGTTGGTCACTCAAATTGACCCCTTCCATCTTAAACCACACCGAAAATCGCTAAGCAACGTCCTGGTTGAATTTAACTGGTTTGGGTCAGTGACAAGTCGAACTTCTGCGCCACAAAAGAAGTCTTTGCCTCTTGTCCGAGTACATCAATCAATATCATTGGGCCTGTAATACCTAGCTAAACCGCTGAGTAAGAGTGAGATCAGAGGAGGACTGCCAATTTGATCGCAACGATTATCGACACATAAACCGTAAAGTTCTCTCACTATCTCCTGGTGTTTTCAGTCAAGTGTGCAGCCTTGGCATTCTTCTTGGTCATATTTATTCCCACCGGGAACTCTCTATGCCGGAATCTCACTAAAAGACCTATTCATCTTCGATGACCCTCAAAACTTGAGCGAGCATCCCTCACTTAAATATTCACTGAAGGCGTGAAACATATGTGTCACATCCCTGCGTCCCCTGTGGTTTCAACTGCACCGCGTATCCAGAAAATGTGGGAAGGCCAACCACGCTTCACGCATCCCCAATACCCAAGTCTGCATGAAATTGAAGTACTGCATAATGGGCAAGGTCTAATGCTGTTGCGCATGCACTTCTCTTGGCCTGCACATTGTGGAACTTTGACTTCAATGATGCTGGTATATGAGTATCAAAGGCATGCTAATATTTACGCCTAAG
>WFIW01000067.1:25755-38766 GCA_009756535.1 Metschnikowia sp. UFMG-CM-y6306 | reverse complement strand
GACCAAGCACGCCGAGCACTTCCAGGCCACCAAGAAATGGAGCAAGTGGCTTCGCAAGTGCCGGCTTTTGAGAATTCACAATGCCTGCTATGTCCAGCGGGCTCCAGTGTGCGGTCAGTCAGAGTGTCCCGTGGAAGGCCGCAAAGTGCACCGTCTTTCTGTGAGTCGCACCGTGTGCAAAGTCCGAGTATTTGCAAGTCGGACTGGTTTCAAGTCGGTGGACACGGAATTGGTCAATTCCATAAGGCCGTCCAATGCGGGCACCCGCAAGCTGGTCGGTTTGGACAGCGGGCTTCTCGACGAGGAGCGCGAGCTCTCCGACTTTCGCACCATGCGCTCGGGCGACTTCAAGGAGCGTATGCTGACGATCCGGTCCATCAATGTCGATGATAGTACTTTTATAAGTACTGGGCCGTTGACCTGGATGAAAAACAAAAATGTGGTTCAAGAGGCTGGTACTGGTGCACAGGCGACGGCTGGGCTGGTCACGCCTGCGAACACCACAAGTCTATTTGACTCAGGTAAGTTTTATTCGGACAGAGAGGCTCCTACGTTACCGTTTGTGAAACCAGCAGCTGAGAAGACTCCCCTTTCGGTGATTCCAGAGAGCCCAGTTGTCATGATCTCACCAGAGCTGACGCTCCGCACTTCCCTCGCTGGCCATGGCGATAAGGTCATTGAGGAAATTGAAAAGGTGATTGGCCAAATCAACCAGGGCTTTCCCAATATCTCCCTGTTGAAAGAATCTAGCAATTCGGGTCGCTCTGTTGTTAATGGTGGCCACAGGCCTAGCAAATATGGCCAGGCAACCATAGACAGGAAGTTGGGAGACATGATTGGAGTGGCATTGAGGCCAGGTGCTGACTTTAATGCCAAAAAGTCCACAGAGAAGGCCGTTGTTCCCACGAAGCTGGTTGGTTCTGTCGTTGGTAGTGTCACTGGTCCGAAAGCTGGGAATGCGACTGCAAAAGACCCCGCTACTGAAAAGAGCCTCCCCTTCTCGGTGGAGACCATAAAATCCCTTCGCATTAAGAAGTCGGTGCCGGCGTTACCACTTGAAACGGAAGCGGAGTTGTACGCGTGGCTCCCCAAACCCAAAAGCCAGTTGTGGGCCGCGCTTCGGATCGACACCCTCTTGGTTCCTCAGCTTGACGAAAAGTTTCAATTGAGATGCCTTTCCTTGGACATGAAGCTTCTTTGCAAGTCCAAAACCGAAACCATCTTGGACGAGTACTTGGAATCCTTGCAAGTCGAGGTGTGTGTGGAGCAGCAAGAGACGGTGAGGTTTGAAAGCCTGGCCACTCTTGGTTCTGGAGTAAATCCAAAAGGGCTGGCCCCACATTTGGGAACCAGGCAAATTGCCCACCTTCAGGGCCTCATTCGTGGCCAAGATGACTTGATGAAGCTCTACAAGAAGAAGTTCTTGGCCCAATTTAGTATCCACGATCGCATTGAGGCCTTCATCCTCGCGCTCATGGAAACCCTTCAGGCCACCGGTGAAGTGTTTGTGAAGATATGCACCGACTTGGCCAGCAGCGACCACAATTTCGCTGACTACGAAAACCGCATCTCCAAGTTGAAGGACGACTTCGACAACATGAGCCAGATGGAGCAGAGTGCAGTGGAGAGCATCAGCAAAATCGAAGCTGGCTTCACTAAGGGCTTGATCGAGGTGATCCGCCAGCATGCCGAGGCTTGCAATGTCAAGGAATTGTACCAGCAACAATTCCACGATGTATGGGTCCACACTCTTGGCCGCAAGGCACTTACCCAGAGTGAAGCAGACTCTATCATTGGCTGTCTAAATGTGGACAGCCAGCGGGCCTCTTTGGACAGGTGTATTGAGTTGGAGGCGTACTTAGTGCTTCTGCAAAAGTTCAACCGCATCAAAGCGGTCTACGAGGAAGTGAGCCGGGTCCGTGCAGACTTTATGAAGGTCTACACTGACTTGAGTCTGAGGTTCTTGGCTCACCATGAAAAAAGCCATGATTAGAGTACCACTCGACAATGATTGACATTTGCCATGCCAATTGATGAAGAGCTACTCCCCAACTGGCTATAGCTATTGAAAGAAAGAACAAGAAAACGAAAAACATGAAAAAAATGAGAAAAATAAAAAGGTCTGTCTTGGGATTGTCATAGGGGACTGATACTGACTACTTACTGAGATTGCAGGCAAAGAGTGAGATCTGGAGCGACACGAGATTTCTGGCAAGTTCCTATGGTGGCTTGGACAGCCTTGCGGTAATGAACCCTAATGTGCCAATGGATTGTGAGGATACTGCGAACCCTTAGAAGTGGGATTGCGTATCGGTAATGAGCCTATGGATTGTGAGGATACTGCGAACCCTTAAAGGTGGGATTGCGTATCGGTAATGAGCCTCGGCTACACCACGGGATTTTGAAACTTGGCAAGAAGAGCTACCATGGAAAGAACCAGAGAACAAGTGTCTTCTAGAAATCACTCTTTAAATGCAGTTGCAGGAAGTAGTCAGTACTAGGAAACCGGTGAAAATCTCGAGAAAGATCGCCCAAAAAAAATTAGTTAGTAATTGTAAGAGAAAATGAGAACAATGTAGAAGTAGACTTCACGGAATCCAAGAGTATACGGACCTCAAAAAGGAATTAATTTGGTTCTTTGAGAACGAAAAACTCTTATAATTGAGATTGACTTCTTTCTCTACAACAAAAGCGAGAGAATATTGCATTTGTTGAGCAATGGCTTAAACAGTGAGAGGGTACAAATTTCAGAAATTTGCTACTTTAATGAGTTTCAGGTAGCGAATCAAGTTGGTCTACATACTAATGTATCTTCCGCTAAACGTCTTTCACTGTTAATAATCTTATAACTATTTCGACCGCAAGTCAACAAATAGAAGGACAAGTCTCCTTGACCTTCGTAATCGGTATCTTGGAGACTCCGAAATCAAGTTGCAATTAACAGGTTCCACACTTCGAAAGTCCGACTAGAGGACGACAGATCCGAGCGGCTACACCTAAATAAACATAGAGCTAGGAATTGAATGTTTCTTGGATTGGCGGGCAATGTTCCTGAAGGACCATTAGGTACTTCAGAATGAGAAATGATGCCTCTAAAAACTGGAAGTCGCACTGAAGCTGGACCACTAGATTTCTGTAACACATTCAGAAAACTCACCACGGAAATATGAGCCGCGCACGGTTCATCGGGGTAAATCGTAGGGAGCTTGACCAAAGAGTCCGAAAAGTGATACTATCACTTGTCCAAAGCCGAATCTTGTATGCATGACAATTTGGTGGCAGTAACTTCGATCGCTCCGGTCAGCCATTCACGCGCGAGGGAGGGTCACTTCCGTGGCATGCGCTTTGCCAATTTTCGTTAGCTCTGGACCTTCCTCTTTTTCATTAAGTTTCAATAAATGAATGAGCGTTAAATACAAACTTACTAGCGACTGACCGGACCATAGAATGCAATAACCCTACGCCAAATCAGGAGAGAACTTTATATACCTGATAATCATCATTAAAAAATTCAAAACAATGCATTGCATATTGCAATTCTGAAATTGTAACGAGAGTCACCAATTAACAAACGAATTCTAGGAGTATCGTTTAGCGCGAGCATTTTGATGGCCGCGTATTGGGGCAAATTTCTAAGGTGAATATGTTACCGCCTATTCTAGGGCCACATAGGCCACTTTCTGACGGTGTAATATCCTGTGCTCAGTCAAGAAGCATGCATTCAACGCCTATTGTAAATTATTCTTTGGCGAATATGGCTGTTTCCAGGCTTTCGGCACCATATTTATTGAGACATACAAGCGCGCATAAGAAATGTGCAATATTTGCGTTCGTGTACCATTCTTACCATATAGTGTGGTACATGATAAGCTGCTGTTTTTTCCTTGGGTCATATTGAAGATTTACTCACAATGTGAAACTGAAATTCCCCTTCTACTATTTTTAGAGGTTAATACAATTTAATAAACATGAAATATCCGTAAGTCATGAAAACGTCAATAATGATCATTAATACGAAGCACACAAGAATGGTGTTTTAACAATGTCACGTACTGCGCAAATCGGGCTAGTCTGCTCGTAGGGAGCCTGGGACGAGCTCATGTCTACTGATACCCGCAGCTGTACGTCTCAATGACATGGATTCTTGATGGCTTAGTGTTTTTGGGCAGACTCTTCTTTGTCAGCGCCTCATGTCTGTAATTGTGCACCGCACTAAAAATTCGCACCCATGTGTAGATTTTGCACCCATTGTTAACTTCAGACGTATTTCTAGCTAAGTGTAATATCTGTGGCGGTGGCTGTATTCCTGAATCTCTTGAAGGAACTCCTAAGTATTGGACTGGTGCGGGGCTTCACCAATTCATAATCCCCTATACGAGTTCTCGTATAGGAATCATACGATATCTCCTCTCTCGAATTCGACACCTTGCCGACCTAGCCTTCGCGCACAGGTCTTTATCCGTATGCGGTATTGTTGAAGGTCAAGGACCGAGCGCGCACTAATTAAAGTATACTAATACGGAAGTTTACAAAGTGGCCTAATCCTTGGCTTCCTGAGTTGTTGAAGACCTACTTCAATATTATAAAATGAGAAGGGTTTTCCAAGCTTATAAAAGTAATCAGATAAACTACGGAGGTTGGACATGCCTAGAATGTCCATCAATCCAGACCGACAAGAATTGCTTCTCCTGCAGATTCAAGTGTACTAACACTTGAATCCTCTGAGCCCAATGGAGAGGTCCACACATACTTGGAAGAGACCATGAAGTCACTACTTGACTTTAGTCAAAGTGACTCCCCTTGGAAACTCCAGGGCAGACCGGATCATCGAAGCTACTATCTGGATAGGGAAAGTAAGGAATTACAGGTATGGTTACTGCACAATCCGCCATCACATGCGTGCCGAGGAACCATCAGGTGCTAACACCAATGCGTAGCCCACTACCGATCGACATCACCAGTATAGCAATACTGTCAAACAAGCTGAGATCGTTTCTTCAACTGTAAAGACTAAATTTGCATGGTGATTTGACTCTCCCTAAAAGTAACAGGTGGTTTCCTGATACTGGATCTTTCTCCGCAAGATCTTGAATAATGGGCAGCACCTTGCTTTATTCTGGTGTTGAAACTTCGTTCCCGATAGTCGCCAGCTCATGTGCTTGAAGTAGTGACCATTGCTTGACCAGTACTTGAGTGACTAGTGTGATGGTCCTAGAACTTTAGTGGCCTACAGAATCACCCATATCTGGGCCTGGAAGCTGGAATTGGCATCAAGTCTCCAAAACAAAAAACATCTCAAGAAAAAGACTCTGTACGTTGATAATCATGAAGTTTATCAGAGTCGTGCGCTATCAAAGTTAAGTCGGTTGACTGGTGTGTGATACTTTGAGCAAGCATACTTGTGGTATTGAGGAATTGCTGGTTGGTCAACACCTTTGATTATTCTTCGCTTTGCTCTTTTTAGTGCCTCTAACCAAGTTCCAGGCACTCTCTTTGGTTCCTTAGTATTGGGCATCGGGTCGTCATACTGTCAATAGTGCCAAGGTAGTTTTAGCTTCTTTGTTTTGACTTGCTGACATCTTTTACTCGTGGCAACTGGTTCATTTCAACTGACTTCTCTCGTCTTGTATGGCTGTTTGCACAGAATAACAAGGATTGTCCCAAACATTGAACCTCACGATTTGTGATAGCGAAGCAGGTTTCGAAGAGACTTTTTAACAAAAAGTAGCGTGTGAATTCTTAAACAGGAGAATATTAAAGCTATCGGGGAAACCAATATGCGAGATTGACCCAGTATCGCACATTTGCAGTAAATTATAGTAATTACGGTGGCTCCAGAAGATAAAACTTTAGCTGGACGATGCCGGCATAAAGATACTTAACACTGTAACCAGGCTCCGGGTGGTGGAGAGTGAGAAGGAAAGTCAAGAATTTTGTTTGAGGAACAATTAAAGTGTCGACTAAAAGTGACCCCACAACTTTGAAAATAGAGGTTGCCAATATAACGTGTGAAAGGAGAAGTTGGAAGCACGAGTCAAAGTAAATATTGAGTTTTTCACGGCTTGGCTTTACGCCTGTGGCTTATGAAAACGGGGACTTTCGAGTACGGAAGCACACCAGAGAAGACATAGCCATTACGTAACATAACGCCCAAATGTTCCATAAATGCCCAGTAAAATTCTGTTGAAAAGAGGCCCGCCCAAATGTCTTTCTAATAAATTTTATGATCTTGACAAATACTGTGGAAATCAAGTCATAACCATCCCCTCACTCAACTCAGTGGCACCCAGCACAGCAAATCTGGAGTTATACAGTAAAATCTAGGGCGAACTTCATCTGAACAAGATTCGCCTCTTCTGTGACAACATATTACTAATTCGGACTATAAAAGGGGGAAGGTAAATTGAAGGGTTAAGCACATTGAGGTCAAGGCAGATTTCGTGAGAAAACAACTTGAAAAGAAATTTCAGAATTGTAGTATGTTGACGCTACTGTTCATAATTGCCAGTGTATCGACAGCGTTTCAGCATAAGACTTGGAAAGAAGAGCACCCTAATCCTCTGGTCTCAATACAAGCTTCCATAAGCAATATGTATTGATTTTCAAGATAACGGACAACACAATCAATCAAACCAGGCAATCCCGTATTGCTTACCTGCTTTTCTTGGTACGTATTACGCTTCTATTGATGGTGGGAGCCCTGATCTGAGACAAATGGAGAGAAGCCGAATTGTTTAATACACTGGTTGTTTTCCGTCCTTTAGGTGCAACCCACTTAAAATTCAGGTGTAACCCGGAAGAAAGCCCTTACCTTGCGTAAGGCTAATGAAAATCTTTTCCATCGACTTTAACCGCCTCCCGGTGGCCAAGCTGGTAAGGCACAAGACTGTAATGGATAGATATCTTGCGATCGGACGTTCGACTCGTCCCTGGGAGAACTTTTTGCAACCGGCTGCGAATATTCTGCTAGCTACTGCAGCCAGGCATATTCTGCGAGACAAAAAAGCCTCAAATGTCACGAGCACGCGCCCAAACCAACGAGTATATTTCGGTGCAGAAAAAAACAGAACGATTGGTGTAGAGAAAGTGCAGCACTAGAAAACCATACAAGTGAAGAAGCTGAAAATAATTTCAAGCTGATCTGTTGTGGCTGATGCCGAGTCTCTTTGATATCGCATTGGTTTCCCAGATCCATTTTTCATCATTCAGCGAAAGGGACAATTGGATGAAAAATATTTCCTAAAATTCAAATGTATACTTGAATTGTTTACCAAGCCGACCCATATACTTGCATAACTGAAACCTTTTCAGGCGATTGTGGGCCCCGCATAGAATTTTGGGCATAAAGCAAATTACATTTGAAAAAGTGGAAGATAAAAGACAGGACTAGGGCTTTATGCAGCCTGCTCTAGTGATGACTTTTCATTCAAACGGTGCTAGGCGCTACTAACGGGTCTCACAATCGAAAAAAACAGGGCAACTGCTAAATTTGATATGCTACTCGGGGAATAGCCTATATTGACAAGAAAAGCCACTATTTCGGGTTCCTAAGTTGATACGGGTTTCGCGAACAATGCCCTAGAGTGTATTCGGAGAGGTTGCCGAATTTGGCAACTTGTTAACGCGTGGGGCAACTTGGGAGTCAAACGCCAGGCCTATTGTCCCACGTGATATGTGCGTGACTCCCTGTAGCGGCGGGTGTGCGCAGGTTTGGGAGAAAAGCCATATATTTAAAAGCTCCTAGCCGCGAAAGCATTGCTCGGCGACCGGGTATGATAAAAAGTTACATGCCCCAGTATATCTGATATACTGAAACAGAGGCTGCAAATTAACAGAACTGGACCGAGCCGTGTTTTCTATTCTAGTTAATTGATGGTTGGTGTGTTAAAGCCTACGCATCCAAAGGCAGGTGGCGTTCTTCTCTTTTGATTGGAACGCATTCTGTGGCGCAATCATACGGTGTCTTGCGCGGTTTCGTGCGACTTGCCTTTGTGCCACGCGCTCGTCAGGGCCTCTACTAAGTGGAAATGCTTATGTCCTAGGGTATAATCTGCTTTTCCCAGCCTCAAGTGCTGTGCGGATTACTTGGCACCGCTCACGTGGTCTCCGATTCGCCTATTTCCTGATTCCTGATTAGGTATCTCATGGGCCATAGTTGGGGCTGTTGTGCTAGTGAATGCTGTCCGGTTCTTTAGGACGCTATTATGAGAAATATATGTTCGTTGATATTCTGTAAATCTATCATCCGAAGCCATATGGAAAGGTCGGCCACGACTGCGCCACCATATTCCGGTAGATATTGACATGATGACAAATCGGGCTGGTCGTTGCCCAATGGACGACCGAATCGGCTTTGAGGTTGTTTCTTTTAGCCTGCAACGGGCCGCTTGCGATCTGGAACTCGGGGGGTTGGACCGTTTATAGAGAAGGGTCCGACGGCGTTTCGCATCTAACCGTGCATCGCAGGCCAATTGAGCACCGATCGGTAGCACACTACCTATGGAAGGTCTAACAAATGCTGAGTAACAATTTTTAATCACATATTGCACTCTTTGTGCGTAACTGGTAGTATTTGCATCGAAAAGACTTTGCTTTCACAAATTGAATGCCACACTATAACTTGTACCTTCTAGAGTCACGTTAGCTGCAATAAGGATGAAAATTTGCCGTACCACAATTACCCTCATGATTTTCCAGTGTATTACTCACTGTGGCCCACAGGGGCTTGAGTAACGTTGATTGGACGAGATTCCCCTATTTTGAACTTGATGTGACCGCAACCGGCAGTTTTTTGTGACAGTTTAGAAGGGATACTAGGACTCATGTTCTCAGAACTGGGGCACCTGCATTTCTTGCTCATATGCCTCTTTTACGTGTCAGAAACCTATACACCAAGTGTACACATTAGGGGGTCTTCTTTCTTTGTCTGGGACCGGGGCTAGTTCTTCGTCTATTCCAGGTTCAATACATGGCATGCTGAATTTTAAGACGTACACAATACGGCCGTATTAAAAGATACTCTGGTGGCCCTGTCTTTATCCGACGGGAAGTTTCACTTTCAGGTTCCACCCACTAATTCAATTGATTGTATTGTAGTGACATTCACCGCAGTGTTAGTGAGATTGGCACATGCTATTGACTGATTGCCTTGGAAAACAACCCTGCAGAAAATAAGAAAGTTTAGTGTGATAACCATTGTCTCCGAATACGTGAGCAAGTCCCTGAAATTATAGCTGTGTGGAGCCTATAAGTACCTGTTAAGCCTTTAAATTCGTTACTAAATGTAAAGACCAGGTTCTGAGAAAGCCACAAAACCGGTCAATTTTGACCAGCTTTGGTATGATTGAGCACAATAAGTGAGCAAAACGTGGGATGTGTTGGAACTGTCACGTTCGCAGCAAAACTAAGAATGACTCAGCTATTCCATTTACGGGACTTAAGGATAGGCTTCTTCACAATATTAATGTGGCAAGGCTAAGCCTTATTTTTTGGTTAAACTTTTCGGATGAATTGAATAGTTGTTCACGGAAACCATTTCTTAAGGTGGTAAATGAACTGTAGTTGAGTAATGTCCCAAACCCCAGGGCTTCTGACAAACTAATATTCACATCTACGTTTCAATTTGTGTTTTACCAATCTTTAGTGCCCTCCTAACCTTTTACATCCAAGTTTTCACAGTGCTAAATCTACTACAACAGAAGAATCGGTTTATGCTCTCTTATGTGTATATACAAAATGGCATTTTCTGGGGGTACCAATTGTAATCAAAATTTAAAGAGGTTTTAGGGGTCTTTTTCCAATTATTCTGGAAACAACCATACCTTCTGGAAGATTTAGCAGCCGTGACTGACAAATATCAACTCATCTAACTCCGGGTAGTGGCCAACAAAGATTTTGGCACTTAGGATAAAGGCTTCCATTAAGTACAATCAATCACTGGCAAGAACAGACGTCATGACCCAGACCTCTCAATGGATATTCAAGTTCCATGCAAGGTAGCTTTGTGGAGACTTTTGCGTATACTGATACTGATCAGGTGATGTACAAGTGCTTACGGGCTCAATTTAACCATGAAAAAAACAGGCAGTGTGATGAAAGAGCCTAAATCTCCAACAAGGAGTTACAAAACTGGGTTAACTTTACAATAGTGTGAAGAAAATTGAATCGAGATGCTGGAAGGTATACCTGAATTTTGCATGATTCAAGTGAGAAATATTTCAATGAGTGGTTGCGCATAGCTGTACCTAATACCAAAAGGTGACTGTGTGCGATCCAAGCTGACAAAATCATAGATCGAGTACTTGGCGAAAAAGGGGGATTACGAAGATGTAGCTGTGTGCTCCGGTCTATGCTACATATATGTTTTTGTTGCGATTAAGTGATAAAGGATATTTTTTTGAACCACTTCAATGACTTGCACGGCTAACTGTTTCTCTATGACGTGATACATCTCATCATTGCGAGCGCGAGTGGTGGTATAAGAAAAGGTTTGGTTCTTCTGGTTTGGTTTGCGAGGGTCTGGTTTGCCGTGTTTCAAAATCCCGTCCTGAAACCTAGGTTCATTACACAATATCCACAATCCCACCTCCAAGGGTTCATATAATTTTCACAATCCAGAGTTTCAATGGGGTTCATTACCGCACAGGTCTCCAGGCCATCACAGACCTCTAGAAGAGCACTACCCTTCCAAATACCACACCCTCACCTTTAATATAGTTAGTAGAAGCCACAAAAATGTAGTTACCGAAGACAAACCAATTGGGTGGCCCTTTATTATGTTTCTCTTTTTTCATTTTTTTATTTTTCTTTCCAGCAATATCCATTGTCAGTCACTTTCTGACAGTGGCTGATAGTGTTAGCAATGAGCAGCAAAAGATTAGCATCAATTAGTAATGCTTGGCAGTATGTTGTCCGGCAGTAGGTCCAGTAGTAATTCTGGTTGTAATTCGAGTAGTAATTCCAGTAGTAATTCAGTAGTAATTCCGGTGGTAATTCCAGTAGTAATTCCGATAGTAACTCCAGTAGTAATGGAGTAAGTGTTCAGAAATCTGCCTTGCAGAAGGGTCAGATATCTCCAGGTCAGTCAGAGAGTTTCAGAAAATCAGCGGTCTTTCAAGGTCTCGGCCAGGAGTTGTTCCAAAGCCAACGGATGGAGTCAATCAGTAGGCAACCAGGTCTCTCTTAATTCCTTGGGAATTATAGGTAAGCCGTAAGAAAGGTAGTGTCACCTCTTCATATGCCAGCTGCAAACTAGTACGTGAATTGCTCACTATTTCGTAGAGGGCTTTAGTTCGGCGCACCTTTGTCCTCAACACGTCATGGGCATTCAAGTCCATGCATTCATCCCAGAACTTTGCCTGGTCAGTAATGCTAGCGCAACCAATTACCTGGTTCAATTCTGCCTCTGTTAATTCCAAGTCGCTTTCGATTTCCTTGCAAATTTCCCGAAAGTCGTCACGGTAGGCTTTTCCGTGGCGACAAGCTTGTTTGAAGCCCAGTAAGACATTGAATACGTTCAGCTGATAGCCCCCATTCATTTGGTCGATTGTCTCTTTTATATCCTGGTCCATTTCCTCCAATGCCTCCAAGTCCTCCATGATGGTGCAGAGCCGCTCCTCGTAGTGTTCCATGAGGTCATCGGACGGTCTAGTATCGGATGTTTCAGAGGATATCGGGTCCAAGCCTTCAAAGTAGAAGTCCAAAAGGTCAGAATATTCAGCGTCATTTGACTCGCACATCGGGTAGTCCGTGTAGTCCGGGTAGTTTGAGCAATCCAAGTAATCGTCCAAGAAAAAATCATAGTCAAAGTGTTTGTCATCCCGAAGATTGCCAGCCATGTCTGTGCATACCTTCAAAAAAAGATCACCCATAGCCTGGGTACGCTCCAATAGATTAATGAGGTAATCCTCAACTTGATCATGGAAATCATATTGGGCCAACAACCACTTCTTGCACTGTACCATCAAGGCGTCCTTTGACCTAACCAAGTGTCGTAAAAGTGAAGGCAGGCAAGTATGATGTTTGAGTGCTGCTGACAGGTTCAAACAAACGTCCTGTTTCGAAATGCTGGCGAACGATGGCACCAGCATCGAATCAATGACGGAAGACCCCGTGTTTTCAATTTTCTCATACTCTTCGGGCTCTTCAGAACCTAACTCGAGTCTCACATTAGCCAAAAAATCACTGAAGTCATACTCCAAGTCTGACTTGTGAATAATATTCAATTTCACATCGAGACACCGGAGTTTAAAAGTCTTTCTGTCGAGCGCACGAACGAAGAATGCCTCCATATCAAGAAAGGTCCACAATTGGCTTTTGGGAGTCCGGAGCCAGTTCTTTAGGTTCAATTGAGGGGGTGTTTTAGTTGGCACAGCACTGTTCACATCTTCATTAGTAACACTAGGAAGTTCAGTGTTTGTTGAGTACAACACGGTACTGTTCACTTCGGGGACAGGCGGAGTCGGACAATTATGAATCACAACTGAAGTTTCAGCCAGGTGTGAAAACTCCGCAGTGAGGCATTCCTTCCGAAAGAGTGGAAGGAGACCTTCTCCTGTAAACCACGGGTCGAAGTGTTCAGCTGAAGAGACTGGTGTGTCATTTTTGTCACAGTTGCCAGGGTTTCCAGATAAAATTCCAAGGACTCGTTTCTCTGAGGGAGCTAAAACAAGGCTATTTTGAGATGAAGCCAAGATAATTCTTTTCTCCGACGAAGCTGGAGCAAGAGTTTTTCCCGACCATATTGGAACAGACCTACTCTCGGCAAAAGCCATATGAAGCCCATGATTTCCCTCTGGAACAGCCTCACTAGGTATTTTGGGCTTGTACAAAACCATGGCCAAACTCTGAGCATTGGTCATCTTGGGTCCCGCTTGATCAACACAATCACTGGCAGCAGTAGCTACACTCACCTTAGCTTCACACTCCAGAGAATTTTCTGGACCAGGTTTTGGAAAATCAACCAAATATTCAGCAGGCACCAACGTTTTTGATTCCTGCGTTTCAGATCCA
>WFIW01000067.1:12049-25745 GCA_009756535.1 Metschnikowia sp. UFMG-CM-y6306 | reverse complement strand
TCGTTGTTGGTTTCACTCTTCTTTTCTTTACCTGCGGTATGCCGACGTCATAGGCGCATGCGCGGCTAGTGCTACGTTCGGCGAGCTCGCAGTTTCTGCTGCGACTGCTGAGATGTTTCCATGCAAGAGTTGCCACCTTTGGTACTTGCGAGTCGGTTTCGTAGTCGCAATAGTTCAAATTAACCAAGTCAAAGCTCATTGGCTTGCGGCCTACTGTAAATTCCAAGAGTGTTTTGAGTCCGCACAAGGCGCGGCTCACAGTGCTACGGCGCACTTTTCGCGTTTCGAAAGGGCACTCGTCGGAGTTGCAAACGGAGAATCTTTGAAAGAGGCAGGACTTGTGCTTTGCCAAGAGTTTGGTGTTTTCTTGCATCTTGCTCCAGTTCATCGTTGCCTGAGAGTGGATCTCGTGCTTATTCTCTTGGAGCTTTAGGTATCCAGGCAGAAGGCTCGCCGCGTGCGCGCTTTCGCAGCCAAAAGCGGGTGCAGCGGTCTTTTCCCTCTTGAACAAAGTGAGGCCTGTAACCAGCAACAAGGTCTTGAATCTCTGGAAAAAAGTGGCTTTGGTTTCGTTTCCTCCTAAATTAGTTCTTGGAATGGAGGGTGGCATAGAAGCTATACCCTGCTCCTTCATCTCTGGGCTGACCACAGCATTGCTTTCGCGACTTGTTACTTGTGTTGAACCTTGAACACCGTTACCTGCAGTCACGCCACCCGCTTTGCAATGCCAAGGTAAGTTGCATTCTTCAAGAAAGCAATCCCCACTAAAGCCATTGGTTTGGTCACTTCCAGTGGATGGCTCTACAGCAACGTCATTCTGTTGCTGCTCCATAATAAGGAGCTTCATTTGGGATAATGTCAGAAGGTCTCGTCGGTCGTTTGTGGCGGCGAAAGGTAAGCCCAGTGTCATGTTGAAACCAGGGTAAGTTTCAGAAAACAGCTCGGCCATGGATAAAAATCCGTAAGGAAACACTGCAAGAGGCGGTAAGTTCCTATAAGTCTTCAAGGTATCAAACGGCAAACGTAATATTTGCTTTGATAGTGAAGAAAAAAAGTTGGTGGGACAAAAAAAATCGCATCGTAATTCTGTGTTAACCGGCACAGACCACAGAAAAGTTCACAAATCGGGCTACAGGCACTTTCGCTAAAACACCACCTACATCTTTGTGCAGGCTTCCACGCCGAAAACATGTCCTGAAGGTTCTTTGCATTTCCATTTTGGGATTAAAAAAAGTGGGTAGTATTAATAATTTATAATCCTCTGATTTTTTTCGCCATTAGGTACCACCAATACTTTCCAAGTTTTAGGTGACATCCAAAGATTTCGAAAGAGACCTATTTGTTCATGGACTCTTTCTGTGACAGAACGGGTATTCAAGTTTCCCTTTCGGACAATACACTAATGATTTCACTCAAGCACCGCAAGAGTAGGGGCCTATAAATTCAAGACCTCAAATTAATTAAGAGTTCTAGAATTCACTAATAAGCTACTCCGAAAATTAGGTTAACAAAGCGGCCATTTTTGCAAATAGAAAATTATCTCTCAGCGTAAATCTCAAAAGTATTTTAGAAAAAAGCTTTTACATATGAGAAATCGCTCTAAGCTCTACTCATCATTGTTAGCTCCACCGTTGTTGCTCTCTTTTGAGATTTTCTGTGCAACAAAGTGGGAACTTCTTTCAAAATGAATCTCAATTGAAGTCGCGAGTGCTCTTTTGACCACACAAAATTTTTTAAATGAAGGTCATTGTACTAGTGGTGCTGATTGTGCTCCCCAGGGGTTCATGGAAACAATTATGGCAGAGATCTAGGAGCTGGTCATGTAACCCGCTTTCGTATGACTCAATAGGGACCTAGAAGGCTTGTTAAAGAGTTGCCACTTTAAGTTATGTTCAATTTAATTCAAAGTATGTGAGTCCAAGAACCAGAAATACTTTAAGCTATCATGACCCTTGCGACTAAGTTGAAAAGTCTATGCCGTCACTTGATGTAAAGATTTTCAGGGTTTATCTGTCGAACGCAAAAGCCAAATTGAATTTTCTTGTATTTTGGAAACAACCGTTTGAAAACACCTAAGATTCACATGCTGTGGTATATTTTCTTTTTCGTCTGCAATCTAAATGCAGAAGTGAAGACTGGTGCCTCGGAGCCAAAAACTACAGATTCAAGTAGCCTATTTCCAAGGAACTTCGATACTACTCATGTAACACCAAAGTGGCTCACTTTTTGTAAGCTAGCCGTACCAGCATTGAAGGTTCATATTGTGTCTTTCAAAAGGGCAGGAATTTTCAAAGAGACACACGGATTCTCCCCTTTTTCAATAGTCTACTTTTGCGAAACATTACTTTAAACGTCGTTTATTTGGTTATATGACTCTAAATGGTTTCTCTTTTATATTTTTTTCTGTCTAGTAGATGCTGGCCCGAAGCTCGGCCAAATTGTAAGTTTCATGCAAAACATCCAAATATGCTTGGTTATATTCCTGCCAAAGCTTAGAAAGTCCATCATCAGAACTACTTTCAGTGTGAGATTTCCTACTGCAACTGTGAAAGCACGAGTTGCAGAATTCTTTGACCAGTTCACGAACCTTCTTATAGCTTCGTTTTCGGTATGATTCTTGAACACTAAACTTCGATTGGCTCTTAGAGAGGGCATGCGCAAGCTTGCCCCGCAAAGACCACTTGGCTTTTTTCTTAGTGGAAGACTTGGGCGTAGTCTCCACTTCCATCGAGTATAGATGCGAGTCCATGGGAGGCTCTTCAGACATAAGGTTCTGATAAATCACCATGGGGCATAGTTCCGCCTCGCAATATCTGTTCAACTGTCTTTGTGCATTGCCGCAAAGTTCGTGGGCATCATGGCTGCCACTAGTTTGTTCCCGAAAGCTTTTTTCAACAAATTGAGGCAACCGTTCATAGTTGGTCCTTTTAATCTTGCGTTGGCCCCAGAGTTTAGCACAAAGCTCTCGTGAAAGCACAGAGAAGCTCGAAGCACTTTTGGGGTTACTGAGGTCAACGTGATTTGGGACCACCAGGCTAGTCGCCAGATAAGTCCGCTCATTGGGGTAAAAATAGCTTGATCGATTCAAGGGGGTGAAGATAGTAGTTTCATATCCAGAACTGGAGCATTCAAAGTCTGGAATTTCCTGTCCACGCAAGATTTGGTCAAGGCTGTTCATGGCGAGAAAAGGGCACAGTCACGAACGGGAGTAGGAACACAGATAAATGCTAGAGTCTTAGATCGGTCGGGTTTGATTCAATTTTCTGGGGAAAGGTGAATCAAAGAAGAAGTGGTAGTAGGGAACTCAAAAAAGTCACAATTATAGTGAGGATTTTAAGTGGCAGGCAGGCAAACCACAAAAATAATGAGATTGCGAAATGTAGCCTGAATCCACAAACATACCTATTCAGAGGCCGCAAGTTAGCCGGCTGCGAAATCAGTCGCGCGCAGCGCCGCGGGCCTGAAAAGTCACAATTCTCAAATCAGAGTTTCTTCCCTAACTTGCCCCCTTCCTTATTAGTCTGATGATCCTATTAAAACGTCATCTTCAGCACTTTAACCCATGAATCAGTGAATAGGAGCGCTTGCGCGAATGCTGTATCACCATTAAACGGTGCGAATAGTGTTTGTGTTGCACCCACTATGGGTGGTGTGCTGCTCTTGGATGCAAAATATATGTCTACAAGCCGCTGAAGCGGAATTATTTCTCACTCAAATGTAATATCTTAAAAAACGATCTAGGCTTGGGTCACCAGCTGCAGCTCTTTAGATGCAACCTCAAGGCTGACTAGGATTTCTCAGCAGACTAGCCCAATTGGGCTTGGAAGACAAAGTACGTAAAGTGGTGGTATTCTTTTGCCCTGTTTCTCTATAAAGCTCTCGCTGACCCTCTTGCTTCTCTGATCATCACCGAATTCTTTGCGTTCTGCAATTGACTTCGCGAAGACAGCATGAGTATTGCATACTAACAAAGACTACGACAATTCCAATATTCAACAAATTAAGCTGTATGGACCCTGTGTACCAAAGAAGATCAAATTAGCATTTATATGTTTGCAAATGAATGGAACAGCAAATCGTAAGGGTAAAATAAAAACATGTTGTCGTTACTTGCTCCCCCAGCCAGTTGGCCTCTCAAGCTACATGAGATCTATTACTACGATAATCGGGCTTTCATGGAACACTCCATGTGTCTACCTGAGAAGGCAGTGGTGACATCCATGGGTCTTAAAACCAAACCTAGCTTTACAGCAATGCCTAAGAGATATCGGGGCTTTCTGAAATCCATTTCGCGGTAAATAGCTGTGGCATTAAGCATCCTTTTTACCTTCCGTTACAAGTACATCAGTTTTGTCTCAAAGTCACGCGTGCGCCATAAATCGCGGACGAGCTACTGGCAAGCAGGTTTCACTTCAACATAAAGGGTTTTGCTAACGAGGCAGTAGGAACTACCACGAAGTACTTGCTTAAAATATCTTGGAAGTAAGTCAATGGAACAGCCCTAAAGTCCCACGTAACATTAGCATGAATTCCGGTGATTGTGAGAGTGCGACGTAAATTTCATTGTTGGGGCTTGGCAACTTGGCCAGACTTGTTCGGAATACAGTAACCAAGATTTCCAGATGTTGTATGTTATTGAGCTACTTATTGACTATATACTTCTTATTGGTTTCGTCGGTCCTCGTATTGCGGGCCAGAGAGTGGCATAAGGGTTAGTCGGCTTATCTGAAAGGCTCACAAGGGCCAGAATAGCCATGCCCCACAATCCTATATTTCAGTTTGTTGCCACATATCACAGTTCCATCCAGCTCTAAAGGTCCGATACAGAACGCTCAGAGTCTCACCAGGGGGGGTTCACTATTTGGTGTCAACAATCTCATCTTGGAATGGTATTTCAATGGGCAAGTTGCAATTGCGGGCCTCAAACCTCCTCCGTTCACCAGCCACACATCTTTCCCATGTTCATTCCTTGAGGATTGTTTTCACCTTTTCGTAATCCCATCTCTAGAAGTTAAGACCACAGTGTTTTTCCCTCCACAGTAGTATTGCTCCACGGTCTAGCCTCTGTGGGTCTGTTTCCGGGTTAGCAATCCCGGCTGTGTGGTTCCTTACACCGTGTAGAGAATACCACCTTTGAAGGTTTTCACACGGCGTGAATACTTTCATTGCTGCGGAATTGTTACATGGTCGTTCCTCTGTAGTCCTTTGCATGTAATCAATCGCAGCTGAGTCTTCCGTCGTGACTTATGAACCTTCTGAAACTCTTCAGCTTTTGATCATCCCAATTCCAAATTTCGTCACACGGCGATAAATCCCACTGCTATGGAATGATTGCGCGGGCATGCCCCGGTGGGCTTATCCCGCACACAGTCCAAGCTTTGCAAATTCTCGCCCTGCGTTCGAAATTCACTTCTGGAAAATCATCTGTTGCTTTCAACGGTATCGCTTGGGCTTGTCTACGTCCTCAAAATGTAGAGGTTTATAGAGGTTTCTCTCAGCACAGTAGCTTGGGCCACCATGAATCCTTGTCAGAGAAGCTCGAGTAACCCATATTCCACACTCTGGCCTGCAGTATTAGTACTTACGAAATCACATACCTCTAGAAGTCAGCCAATCCTAATAAGCTCTCGTAACCAGTCTGCTTCTTTGCAGAAACTCTGACATTTCTGGCAACTGTCATCATTCAGTGACGGATAGTATTCGATATTGTCTGTTAGTATTGAGATCGTGGTACCAGTCAATAAAGTTTCTTCCACTCACCGTAGGTAGATTTCTAGTCTTGAGGATTTAGTGGATGGCAAATTTTATAGAACAAAGTGTTGACGGGGAATCGAGGGCTTCTTATATAGTCTCCGTTTTTTCGGAACAAGGAACTTTTCAGTATGCCTCAGGACACGCATAGTCTTTTTCTGATATGCCACCCGCAAGCGGTTGTTCACAATGACCACGATTGACGCTTGCTCCGCGCGCCGTTGTACTTGGCATGTGCACAGTCACGTTGCCTCTATTATTGTGTGCCATCTGATTGTGGATGGTGTACATGCAAATGGCCTTCAGAAATTGTTTCACAAACTTTCTTTTAATTATTCTGCTCATCCAGGAATACATAAATACAACTCCGTTAATTCTACTGGACACCTCGTCCAGGGTCTCGAAGGATACGTTCCTTTGATGTATACCGAGCGTTTGGACTTTACCAAGCACTCTGTCTTTGAAACTGGCCCAGAAGTCACAAATCTACTCTGGAAGTGGCGTGCAGCCTCTGAGTCGCTGTTAAATAATGCGAGATTTCTTTTCAAAGAGCATGTGTATTTATGGCCTTGACACAAAGTCCCTATAGTTTGTGGCCAGTACGCGACTAGAAAAATTCATACATAACAATACGGTTAGAATTTGTACATTACACTCCCATAATGTGGTGTGGTTGTCAAGTGGCATAACCACTTCTTTAAGCAAAGAGCTTCTGCTGTCTCTCTTACGCCTTTCTGAAAATTTTTGTCCCCTGATTGATTGCCCTCTAAGTTGGGGCGGCCGTCCCTTTCTTAAATGTTGTAAAGGGGCACTAATTTCAGGCCAGGCAGTATAAGGGGAAGCATTGTTCATTCCTCTCACTCTCACTAAGTTCTTGTGCCTAGATTGTGCACTCAAACGTAATCCTTCAACGTGTTTAACCCTTGATTCATCTTTAGAACTTGTAGGCTCTCAGGAGTACAAATTTCTCATGCTCCAACAAAATCGCTCTTCATTTAACCTGAGTCTTTGCTAACAAACGTGAGGTCTTTAGTGAATCAAAACCAAACAAACGGTGTAGTGCTCCGAGTATGCTTCTCTGACTTACCTCAAGTGAAGCAGGAAATTACATAGGAACCGATCCTTTAGTGTGGTGGCGATCTCGCTAGGCTTAAAAGGTTTGACTTGCAAAGAATGTTTGCTGCAAAACAATTCACGGGTGCTTCTTTATTCTCAATGAGCCATGTTGTTTGAAACACAGGGCCCCTCAGTATGAATTTCGAAGAAGCTGTTGAATTGTGTCAAGTTCGTACTTTGAATATTTCGCAAAGTTGGGACAGGTGCAACTGTACTTGGGGACAGAGCACTCGGGCTTTGCACGTTTGTCCGCGGTAAGAAATATTCAAGTGAGAGAGTAATTTTTGTTCGCGTTGGGGGCATCGAAAGCGCAAAAGACATTGGGCAGAAACCTAGCTTTCACTGATTCTTGGGATGGGTGCAAAAAGATTGCAGCACCACAATTTCGCACATGGTCTCCCACTGCACTACTCACTGTGGCCCTAAGGAGCTTAACTAACGTTGATCGGACGGGAAACAGTGGGTTCTCCTTGGTATGGCCGCAACCAAAAGTAAATTTTTTGGCTTTGATACGAGGTATTAATAAAAAATCCTTGTTTTCATACAAAACATTACGAACTATGTCTATGCACACTTTCCTTTGGTTCACAGCTGATTCAATCATAGATTATTTGATGATTAAAAACCACCAATACTCGATCATGCCACTGGCCAATAAGTAATGCTTGCACAACATTTACATTACCATAAAGCAGTAGGTGGCTCCCGATCCCTACGCTCCAGCTACAATAATTCAGACGTCCAGTGCGACAGCTTCAAGATGATTTCTATGTGCAAGTTGGTGGAATTCTTTATGCTAACGCAGCTTAGCGCGCACCCAATGACACCGATTCGGAATTGGGGCCCAGATTATCGAGGATGGTTTTTGAAGTACTGCAACCACCCGGTATTTTTGCATGCACTCACGGGTCCAGGTATTTCATGGTTCATTATTTTAGCTCCACAACTGGAGCGCGCCTTTTCGCAGCCAAAACCAAGTGCAGTGGTAATTTCATGAACAAGTCCAGGACTTTGGCAGGCATAGTACAGGTAGCATCCACCACCAAGTCTTTTGACTTGATGTATTCCATTAAATCCCTTTGTTTTTGTGTTTAGACTTGAATGCTCGTTTTCAGTATTACTCAAATATCCCAGATTACACCTGCTCGATGGGCAATGACTTCACAGAGTTGGGTGGGGGAATTCTCATCAAAAATCCAGAAAAGGATTTTGTACTGCGGAAATTCTGGTTCAGATTTGGGAGAAGATGTAGGTTTCTTGTTCTCATCGTTGGTGCCAGAATAGTGCAACTATGGAGCGTCTGTGTGGAGTGTCCATTTCCAGAGCGAGGGTCGGCTAAAGCTGAATGAAAAAAGCTCTCGATCATTACGACTCCGTTTCGAGACTGGAAAGGGTGGTTCCATTTTAGTACTATACACTGCGTTCCTTCTCCACAAAGTAGCAAAAGGCAAGAGAGTTTCCCTCGGAAATTCAAGACAAGGAGAAACGACCGATGGGTTGAAGAATACCTGGTACGGTCAAAGTAATACCGAATAGTGTGTTTTGAATTTAAAACTTGTGGCTTGGTTCACGCTACGTGCTCAGCGAAAGTGCCTCGAAAGAAGCCGCTTATACCTTCTGAATGCGGCTTTGTACATCAATACCATTCCAGAAAAAAAACGGCCATAAGTCCTAGAATTGGAGTTTTATATTTAGCAGGACTTTAGTAGTAAACCTTTTCTGATCAAGCGAAGGTGTTCCGGTTTCCATTAGTCTTACACGGTGAACGGCTGTTGCGGGGCTTAAAACGTTTTGGTGCGTGAGGTCATCGGCACTAGGCTCCATGACCTCAAGTGTTTGAATGCCGATAAGAAGCTTTTAATACTCCTAACTAAAAGCACATACTTAACTTGTGTTATCATCAAATCAAATTTGATTTCCCATAATCTTTGTCCACTATTTTTCCATGCACCTAGTATCACCTTGGCGTAGGAGGTTTAGGCTACTGTGACAACACATTGCAGCCGTGTATTAATAACGTAAGGCGAGGTTGAGTCTAAATCATCAGGATTTCCCCAACCTGCACATTCTGGCAGTTACAAGAGGTTACTTCTTAAAGGTCTTAGACTGACACGTGCAACTACTGCCTGCGGCAACCTGAACCGGCCAAAAACTTGTTGACCGCCACTGAAGTTGAAGAATACGTTGGTAGATACTGTAGTGTTGTTGCAAGCAGTTCATGACAAACCTGCCTTGGCTACAAATTCCAGACCTTTTGGGCTTCGAGTCCCAAAATTCTATGACAGTTTATGTAGGTCTATTCAGACTGACTGGTGACTGAAATATTTGGGCTGACAATAATTAGGCCAAATCAGTTTTAAACGTGAGCATGCAATGATTATCGTTGAAATTACACTTTAATTCCCAGCCATAAGTGACTTGGTTTGTTCCTGGCACAGTGAGTGTCTCCCGGCTCATTAGGTGGTTCACCGAAATTTACACGATCTGATGCTATGTTAAAGAGACATAGAAATGTGTTTGGAGCGTATTCTGACTATGCATCATTTTTGGTCTTTGAGGTACCAGATCAGACCTCTGCTCTTTCTGGAGAAGACTTCTTCAAATTGGGCTGAATCAAAACTCCTGCTCCTCCAGTATTTTACGACCTCAAGCTCTACTGCTGACGGAATTTCGCGAGGGAAAAAGAGAAATACTGTTAAGCAAGACCCTGGCGCCGCTCACAACTAAGACCAGAGTTCTCAGTACTAAGAATGCGGGAAATGGGTATACCAACTTTGGTTTTACTAATTCAGACACACTATATGATTTTAAAGACCGGGGTAATCTGCTACACAAGCCCATTTGAGACAGCCTAACTACGAAGGTAATTTAAATTAAAAACTGAGTTGAAAGAAGCGCAACCTGACCTCCAAACACACTTGGGCTTGACATAATCTTGGTTTAAAATGTCCAAGAACAAACTTCAAAACCTACTGTGCTGAAGTTGTAGCAAGTAACTGGCACTATGACGCTGCACCTTACGAAACAGACGACTGATTCAAACCACTATTTCCGACAAATAAACATGGTTTGTCTGCTGATTATGAGCAAGAGATTGAAATCCCACTAAACACTTCTTGAATACTTATTCTTATTTCCACAACTAGGTATTTTTTATTTTGGCAATCTACAGACGCTATATAGTACGCATTAATCACTGAATTAGATAGAAGTAAGTCAGAACCGTAGATGAATCAGCCGAGGTAATTGCATTTAGATTGAAGTATGGGTAAACTGAATACTAGCAAAACCCTGAATAACTTTATATCCTTTAAAAAGTGACTGCACCACCACCAAAAGGACTAGATTCTAAAAAAAAACCCTTTCTTGGTAACTGAGGACATATAACTGCAGTGAAACCCGGGAAATCTGACTGGTTTCGCCATTTGACAAGTGAAGCTATACAAAAAGGGCCAGATCTTGCTTCTGAAAATTAACACTAACCAGTGACTTAAACAGACTGAATTTCACCTATATGTCTACTCGACTCTGAATACTGATTAGGGTGGTGCGCCGTACACAGCACTCACCTCAGGCTACCAACTTCTTCCTGGGACACTAATTTGAGTATGCACAACCGGAAAAATGTTCCGACTTTTCTGTAAATTCCCTTTTGTGTCCGTGTCATCTTGTGGCCCGTCCTACTGTACCCAAGACGCACGCCATTCTCCATCGCGCCCCTCTGGTCATCGTTACTACTTCACCTCCTACGTAAATTTACTTACGTACTTTCCTGAAATCTCTTTGTTATTTCACCCTTTACATAAGTACCTTTCAGAGACCAATCAACCCTACTTTCGGAATGAGACTGAATCAATCAACCTTTGCGAACACAACCACCGGGCAGAGACAATCAATTTTGCGTGCCACACAAATGGAGCAGGTTCTCGGAGATTCTAACAAGCTGAGCAAAGTGGATTTGGCCAGGCGTGGAGGTGCTGGACCCACTTTGAGTCATCCACTGGAACCCGAAGCCACGGTGTACACTTCTGGCTCCAGTTTGTACACTCATGGAGTCGTCTCCAGCCCTGGTTTGACCACTGTTGGATATGACACCAAAATTGGGGACCTGTTTTCCATGCCTTCTGAGTTGAACACCATTCCTGAAACGCAGGGAAGGGCCACCCTCGCATCGGCCTTGCCAACGGCTACAACTTCTACTGCCGTAACTCAAGTGGCCTGCACTGACACCTGCCTTCCGAACGAGCTCTTCGTCAGTACCAGAGTCAAACGATCATTTGGTCAGAAACTCAGAGACTTTCTACTGCCCAAAGGTCTTGCGTTATTCAACAAGGAAATGCCTGCTGCACCCGGATTTGGGTGCAAAAACGCGCACCCACAAACAAAGAAGCTTAGACGGCTGGAGACCCAGCACGCCGAGCACTTCCAGGCCACCAAGAAATGGAGCAAGTGGCTTGGCAGGTTGCGGCGTATCAAGTTCCACAATGCCTGCTATGTCCAGCGGATTCCAGTGTGTGGTCAGTCCGAGTGTCCCGTGGCGGGTCACAAAGTGCATCGTCTTGGCGCGAGTCGCACCGTGTGCAAATTCCGGGTCTTTGCAAGTCGGGCTGGTTTCAAGCCGGTGGACACGGACTTGGTGAATTTCTTACGGCCTGCTTATGCAAGGGAAACTGGCACCTACAAGCTGACCCGTTTGGATAGCGAGCTTCTTGACGAGGAGCGCGTGCTCGCCAAGTATCGCACCATGCACCCAGGGGATTTCAAGGAGCATATACTGGTGCCTCAGTCCATCCATGTCGATAATGGTACTTTTACTGGGCCATTGACCTGGATGCAAAACAGATACTCTGTGGTTCAAGAGCCTGGCACGGGTGGGCAGGCTACGGCAAGGCTGGACAACACTACCATTGCCCCAAGCCTTTTTGATTCGGGTAAATTTTATTTGATCGAAGATGTTCCCACGTTACCGTTTGTGGAAATGACAGTGGAGAACACCCCAATCTTGGTGTCGCCGCTTCCACAACGCCCAGTGATTGCGGCCAACTTGATCTCGCCCGAGCTGACCCTCCGCAATTCCATTGCTGGCCATGGCGATAAGGTCATTGAGGAAATTGAAGAGGTTATTGGAGAGGCGGACCAGGGCTTTTCTAGAAGTCTCCTGGTCAAGGAGCCTCGAAAATCGTGCCCTGTTGTCACTGGCGAGCAGAGATTCGGTAAATATGGCCCGCAGACCATAGACAGAAAGTTGGGAGAAGTTATTGGAGTGGCATTGAAGCCAGACGTTAAGAAACAAGCTCAAAATTGTACTGAGAATATGGGTACTTCCACGGAGCTGGCTGATTGTGTGGTCGAGTCCATTAAATCCCAGCCCATTGTCAAAACGTTAGGGCCTGCTTTACCAGTCAAAACAGAGTCGGAGTTGGACTCGTGGCTTCCCAAACCCAAAAGCCGATTATGGGCCGCGCTTCAAATGGAGACCCTCTTAGTACCTCATCTTGACGGAAAGTTTGAGTTCACTTGCCTTTCTATTGACCTGAAACTTCTTTGCAAGTCCAAAACCGAAACCATCTTTGACGAGTACTTGGAATCCTTGCAAGTCGAGATGTGTGTGGAGGTGCAGCAAGAGACGGTGAGGTATGAAAATTTGGCCACTCTCGGTTCTGGAGCAAAGCCAAAAGAGCGGGATCCAACTTTGGGATCCAGGCAAATCGCACATCTTCAGGGCCTCATTCGGGGCCAAGATGACTTGATGAGGCTCCACAAGAAGAAGTTCTTGGCACAGTTCGGGATCCACGATCGCATTGAAGCATACATCCTCGCGCTCTTGGAGAACCTCCAGGCCACTGGCGAAGTGTTTGTGAAGATATGCACCGACTTGGCCAACAGCAACCACAAATTGGCTGACTACGAATACCGCCTCTCGAAATTGAAGGTCGACTTCGGCAGCATGAGTCAAATGGATCAGCGGGCAGTGGAGAGCATCAACAAAATCGAAGCCGGCTTCACTACAGGCTTGATCGAGGTGATCCGCCAGCACGCCGAGGCCTGCAATGTCAAGGAAATGTACCTGCAACAATTCCACAATATATGGGTCAACACTCTTGGCTGCAAGGCACTTACGCAGAGTGAAGCTGACGCTATTATTGGCTGCCTAAATGTGGACACGCAGCGGGGCTTTTTGGACAAGTGTATTGACTTGGAAGCGTACTCAGTGCTTCTGCAAAAGTTTGACCGCATCAAAGCGGTCTGCAAGGAAGTGAGCAGGGCTCGTGCAGACTTAATGAAGGTCTACAAAGACTTGAGTCTGAGGCTCCTGGCTCACCATGAAAAAAGCCATGATTAGAGTACCACTCGACAATGATTGACAATGGCCATGTCAATTGATGGGGGTGCCTCAGTGAATGACTATAGCTATTGAAAGAAAGAACTAGAAAATTGAAAAAACGAAAAAAAAAAAAAAAGAGAAAATTGAAAAAGATCTGTCTCGAGATTGTTACAGGGGACTGAATACTAACTACTAACTGAAACTGCAGGCAAAGAGTGAGATCTAGAGCGACACGAGATTTCTGCAAGTTCTTATGGTGGCTCGGAAAGCCTTGCGGTAATGAACCCCAATGTGCCAATGGATTGTGAGGATACGGCGAACCCTTAAAGGTGGGATTGCGTATCGGTAATGAGCCTATGGATTGTGAGGATACTGCGAACCCTTAGAGGTGGGATTGCGTATCGGTAATGAGCCTCGGCTACACCACGGGATTTTGAAACTTGGCAAGTTGAGCTACCACGAGAACGAACCAGAGAGCAAATGTATTCTAGAATTCACTCTTAC
>WFIW01000067.1:0-12039 GCA_009756535.1 Metschnikowia sp. UFMG-CM-y6306 | reverse complement strand
GGACGTAGCCCAGTTACAATGAACCTGTGACACTCTTGAAACAGATCACCTAAAAAAATACTTAGCTAGTAATTGCAAGAGAAAATAAAACCGATGTAGAAGTAAGCTATCCCATCTTAGACGACTAACGACATTGGGATCCCGAAATGGAATAGAGGAAATTTTCATAGGATTTACCACTCCCATCGTAGATACCTTGAAAATATCCTTTCGACTAAATCACCTAGAGTAAAGTTGATGCGGGAATTCTGGCTAACAATGATGAAAAAGTGCAAACCCAAGTTGTAAGTCGGTGTGAAATTGACGTGGTCTTTGATAATAGCCTTATGTACCTATTCGACTTGATTCTCATTGTAAATAATGAACGAAAAGTTTATTCCCCTCCACTTTGTTTTAGGTGACTTAATGACCCGATTTTATGTTGATTTATGGCCGTCATGATTTTGCTGTGGATGTCCGGCTATACTAATACCTCTACACGCTAATCAGTTTAAAGCGGAGTATCACACATAGTAAATCGTGCGCCATCCATGTTAATCATACGATGTAGGTGCTAGCAGGGCCGCAGTGATTAAACTCTGGACTTGCGTATTCGGCAACACATTCAAAGCTTTGTCTTTTTGTTCCATTGATTGCTGTGTCGAGTGCCCAATCCTCTGTTCCATGGGTTTCTAGCCGTTAGGCAGGACCACGTAAAGTGTTCAAGTTTTCTTTGGCATTTGCTTCTAATGGCTAGACCCTCATCATACCGGATTTTGCCTTGCACCCTTGATATCGTGTATAGCCTGGAGCGCAACTTCAAGAACAAGTACTTTCACAAATACCACGATTCCTAAAAGTCTAGGCGAATTCAGAGGGCTTTTCGAAAGTAACAGAATAGTGAATAAACCTTAATCAAGATAATCTCAGGGCAGCTAGAATAGTTATTACACCAGATTAGGCCCGATTGACCAAGCGTCACAAGAAAGGTAGAGCCCGACGGCGATGCCGATGAGAGCCAAAGTGATGTCTCTGGTTAAGGCATTGCCGCATGAAAAAAGAGTCAAGATCGTATCAGACTTTGTTAGCTGGAGATAGAAAGACATCAATATATTCAAAATTGCAGCTAAAATAGAAGAGTCAAGAAGTGTTTGCAAATTCAGAATTAAATATCACAAAGAGTTGGAAGGACAAATTTAAGTGTAAAGGAACAATTGAGGTGGTGATCAATCGTTACACGTGTAGTTCATGAAAAAGACTGGGAGTTCCGAACCGGGCAGTAGACCAGAAAAATGACCTAGCGGATACATGACAAAAGCAGAGTAGGTGAATTGTTCTAATTATTATTGCTGTACACCCTTTACAGGACACCAAAACCTTTAAAATGTATAAACGGATTGCTGTGCTCTGATTTTATCATACTATGTATTGAAGTTAGAATAAACGAGGACCTCCCGGGATCGTGGAAAAAGAGAAACCCCCAATTGAATACACTGGGAGTCAGCATTAAGGCACAGAAATCGAACATATGAGGTAAAATTTGCGTTTTATCCGGACGGGATACCTTGGAGTCATGACTAGAAATCATTTTCTAACAATTTCAATCACCTCCCGGTGGCCAAGCTGGTAAGGCACAAGACTGTAATGGATAGGAATCTTGCGATCGGACGTTCGACTCGTCCCTGGGAGAACTTTTTGCAATTGCCTGCGGGAATCCAGCTAGGCATCGGACTTGGTGATTTTCTGCCAGAAAAGATATGCGTACTCTTGCGAGCGCGGTTTTTTCCAAAAAGCATTAATTGGTACAGAAAATTAAAAACAACTCAGAAAGGGTATTGCAGCTAGAAAAACATAAGCCTAAAAAATCATTCTTGGGTATGGTGGTATGTTGCGGCGCAACCTTTTCTATCATCAAGTCGGTGGACTCGAAGGTTCGTAAATCAGTGAGTGAACAACAGTTTAGAATGAAAGGTAGTTCTTAATTTCATGCATGTGCTGTCGTTGTGAAGCAATCCAGTCCCCAAGTGTCCATTTCAAAAAGCTGTTCAACGGTTTCTGGCTCAGAATATGATGCTGGGATAGACGTGAAAAATTTATAAAGGTTATATACAGGATGTTGAGAGTTGTGATACACACTCTCAGAGTTTGGTGTAGTTATCAAGATGACATTTAACTTCTTTAATGCTACAACTTCGGTAATCTTCTCCTATTTCTGAAACCCCCAAAAATACTAAGCTTGTTTTCTTGTCTGATTGATTACCCTCTACCTTGGGGCCGTGGTCCCTTCCTGTTAACGCGTGAGTAGGAAGTGAGTTGAATGTGTCAGTCCTAATGTCCCACGTGAGATTGGTGTGACTTTTTGTAACTGCGGGCTTGTGCAGGTTTTGGGAGGGAGTCACATATAAAAGCTCCCCAATCGCGCAAAACCTCGCTCGGCAGTCTTAAAGTTACACACCCCTGTATATCCATGCACTGAAACATAGGCAGAAAAAAAAAAAAACACTTCCTCAAATAATGAAAAGGGGCCTTCCCTAAGTGCAGCTCGTTGCAGGGGTGCGTCGTTGTCATTGCAACTGCAATTAGGAGGTAGAAGGAGAACTATTGTTCTTCCCTTCTCACTAAGCTTTTGTGAATAGAGTGTGCATACAGACCGAGGCCTTCTACAACTTCAACCATCCGCAAGGGCACTAATTCTCAAGTTCCAACGAAAAACCTTACCTGTAGTTATATGGGTTGTTTTGCGAGGCCCAGGTTTGTGCCATCAATTCCGGGGATCATTCTCGGAAAAAGACTTTAGTTTTCTCTCTTGCAGTGGATGCCTTGGCAGCAAATTCATTATGCTGTTGCTTCGAGAAGTCCAAGGGAGAGATCCTTTGGGATGACATCAGGAGGTTTTGTCGCCTGTGTGACGTACCGTAGGAGGCCCCAGTGTCATTTCCAATACAGGATTAGGGAGGGAACAGGATGTCCATTGAATAGGATCTTGTATGTTGACTAAAAGTGACGGTACATTATTGCTCAGTATTCAAAGTATCATTTAGAAAAGAGACAACTTTTAGTGTAGTGAAAGCAGAAAGATGAGTTTAGTTGTATATGTCAAATCGTAACTCTGTGAGAACAGAACAAAATAAAAAGTCGCTTAATGCCTTACGGGTACTCTTGCTAACGTACTGGCTACATTGTAGTGCAGGCTTCCAAGAACCAGGGTCACTTCTTGTAGACTTCTTTTATTTTAGCTAGAGACAAAGGGTTTTTAAGCGATTGTAGTATTCCACCTCCTTTAAACGCCTTAAAAATTAATTACAAGTTGGTTCCAAGCAATTTGTACCTTTATAGGTCCCGTTTCTCCATACGAGGTGTTACAATTTTCGGGAATCCACCCAAGCCAGTCTGGGACCCCAAAATTAGAACATTGGCATCGCGAATTGAATGCCCTTATTCAATTGAACTTTCAAGCCACCCAGAGGCTCGATCCTAGGAGTACTCCGCAATGTTATGAAACCTTAAAGATTTCAATATGAATGTTGACATGAAACGTTAGAGCCGCCCTGATAGCCTTATTTGGTGTCTTGCTTTTGGTGATGCAAAGATCATGGGAATCTGATGCCCGGATGCGAAGTGTTCCCACGAAAACACAAAGGCTTAGTGAGTGCAGTTCAATGAGATATATTTACAGCCTTTGTAATGAGATGAATCTTTTCTACTAATTCTTGCGAGAGTGGATGACATACCTTCTTTTCAGAACTGAAGTCAGAAACACGGTAGTAGAAGCTCATTCAACAGGACATCGAGGCACTATATGAGCCTGGTATTGTTAGGCTTTTTTGTTACACCTCTTTACTTTTCTGTTGAAGGTTAATTTAGTTTAGTCACTGAGAATCCAAGGAATCATGACACCAACTTCTTGGAAGTAGAGAAGGATTGGCATCTAGTAGGAACTTCATCAAATTCATACACAAAAATCAATATCGATACGAGTGACTAAGTATTCAGGGCCTCTGCAATTTTGAGTGTATTTAGCGAGTATTACCTTCCAATCAGTGTGTCCAAACCCATCCCTTGAGTGAAATTTATCCAAAGGCATCTGGATTCGCTTTGTAGAATTCCCCCTTCTGAATTCTACATTCTTGTATATGACGTAGCTCATGTCTTTAAAAGCCTTCAAAGTTAGATCGCCTATTTCCAGGAATTTCATGATTTCATGTATCAAGAAAGTCGCAACCTTTCTTGTCAGTCAGTACCAACCATGAAAAAGGCTTCTTGACAAACTTTCAAGCTAACTTGGTCCATGCAACCCTCCTGTCCCATCTTTCTCCCATCCCTGCAGCCGAACTCCCAAAAACTGTACCAAATTTACACTGACAATCAACTTTTTACCACCGATTGACTACCCTAAACGCTTACTTGACAATTTATATACAATTCCATGCTACTTATCATCTCTTAATATTCTAGTTAAAGCAGGCCCGAAGCTCGGCCAAACTTTGGTAAGTTTCATTCAAAACATCCAAATAGGCTTGGTTATACTCCTGCCAAAGCTTAGAAAGTCCATCATCAGAACTACTTTCAGTGTGAGATTTCCTATTGCAATTGTGAAAGCACGAGTTGCAGAATTCTTTGATCAGTTCACGGACCCTCCTGTAGCGTCTTTTTGCGCGAGTGTCTTGAGCACTAATATTCAGCTGGCTCTTAGAGGGGGCATGTCTAAGCTTGGCCCGCAAAGACCACTTGATTTTCTTCGTAGCGGAGGACTTGGGCGTAGTCTCCACTTCCATCGAGTATAGATGCGAGTCCATGGGAGGCTCTTCAGACATGTAGTTCTGATAGATCACCATGGGGCATAGTTCCTCCTCGCAATAATTCCTCCAAGGTTTTTGTGCTTTGATGCAAAGTTCATGGGCAACAAGGCTGCCACTAGTTTGTTCCCGAAAGCTTTTTTCAACGAATTGAGGCAACCGTTCGTAGTTGGTCCTTTCAATCTTGAGTTGACCCCAGAGTTTAGTGCAAAGCTCTCGTGAAAGCACAGAGAAGCTCATAGCACTTTTGGGGTTACTGAGGTCAACGAGATTTGGAACCACCAGGCTAGTAGCCAGATAAGTCAACTGATTGGGGTAAAAACAGCTTGATCGATTCAACGGGGTAAAAATGGTGGTTTCATATCCAGAACTGGAGCATTCAAAGTCTGGAGTTTCCTGTCCACGCAAGATTTGGTCAAGGCTGTTCATGGCGAGAAAGGGCACAGTCACGAACGGGAGTAGGAACACAGAGAAATGCTAGAGTCTTAGATTGGTCAGATTTGAATCAATTTACTTGGGGAAGGTGAATCAAAGAAGAAGTGGTAGAAGGGATTCTCAGAAAAGTCACAAATGTAGTGAGAATTTTAGGGGGTAGGCAGGCAAACCACACAAATAGGGACATTGCTTTATTGAGCCTGAGCCCACAAATGTACATATTTGGCGGTCGCAATTTAGTAGGTTGCAAAGTCAGTCGCGCTCAGCGCCGGTGGCCCAGTGATTCACATGAGGTTAAACCAAGCTTCTTTCCTGACGTAGCATTTTTTTCCTAATCTGTCTATTACCAATTAAAGGCAACGTCAACAGCAATATTTAAACATAAGTCAGTGTGATGCACCGCTTATGCAAGTGCACTATCACCGCACCTTGAATCGTACGAATAGAGTATGTGTTGTACCCCCTTGTGTAGTGCGCAACTCATGGGTGCAAATTTGGGGTCGGTATCGCCAGCACGCCGCAGAAACTGACTTTTATCTCAATCCGAAAAATTTTCTTCTATACTCAGACTTGAGACACTAATTGGAACATATTGTTTGCCGCCCCAAGGCATACTTGGACTTCTCAGCAGACCAGCCCGATTGGAACTTTTTCGAAGTGACACAAAATGATGGTGTAGTCTTGTCCTGTTTCTCTATAAATCCCTCGCTGGCCCCCATTCTTTGCCGACCATCAGCGAATTCATATGAGGTAAGCAATAGACGTCACTAAGAATGTAACATGAATACTTCATACTCTCAAAGAATAAGGCAATTCCAATATTTCAAGAATCAAGTTGGATGGACACCAAGTACAGAATCAAATTCGCTGTCGTAGAGGTGGAAATGAATGGAGCAGCCCTAAAGTCCCTCGTGACATTGGCATGAATTATGGTGATTGTGAGAGTGTAAAGGTTTGTCACCTATAAACTCTATCTTTACGACTTGGCAACTTGGCCAGACTTATCCGGAATACAGTATCTGAGATTTCCAGTTGTTGTATTTTATTGAGCTACTTGTTAACTATATACTTATTTGTTTCGCCGGTCTTCATAGTGCGGGCCGGAGAGTGGTATAAGGGTTACTCTGCTTATCTGAAGGTCCCACGGCTGCCAGAGTAGCCATGCTCCACATTCAATTTTGATGCCAAGGTCACCACCTATCACAATTCCAACCAGCTCTAAAGGTCCGATACAGAACGTTCAGAGTCCCACCAGGGGGGGGTTCACTACTTTGAAACAATCTCATCCTGGAATGGTATTTCAATGGCCAAATTGTTATCATGGGCCTCAAGTCCGGGGGTTCCGTTTTGCAACTCCACCTTCCACAGATCTTTCCATCATGTTCATTCCTTGACGATTGTTTTCACCTCTTCGTAATCCCATCTCTAGAAGTTAAGACCACAGTGTTTTTCCCTCCACAGTAGTATTGCTCCACGGTCTGACCTCAGTGGGTTCTTATCCGGATTAGCAATCTCAGCTGCGTGGTTCCTTACACCGTGTAGAGAATACCACCTTCGAAGGTCATCACATGGCGTGAGTACTCCCATTGCTGCGGATTGTTACATGCTCTTCCCCGTGTAATGCTTTTCCATGTTAACAGTCGCAGCTTTGCAGAGTCTTTCGCCGTGTTTTATAACCCTATTGAGACTCATTTGCTCTGTACCGTCCCGTTTCTGAAATTCTTGACTGGGCGTAATAATTCCATTGCCGTGGGAGTGTTGTGCGGAAACACCTCTGTGGGTTAATTGCGCCAACGATCCCAGCTTTGCAGATTGTCACTCCCAGTTCAAAATGTTCCTTCTGGAGAATCATGTGTATCTTCTAAAGGCTTCACTTGGGCTTGTCTACAAAGGAGAGGTTTACAGAGGTTTGTTGTAGCACAGTACCTCAGGTCACCATGAATCCTGTCAGAAAAGCTCGAGTAACCCATATTCCACGCTCTAGCCTGCATTATTAGTACTTCAGAAATCACATACCACTAGTAGTCCGCCAGGCCTTTAATAAGCTCTCGCTATGTCTTTCATCCTTTGCAGAAACTCGCCCCGCAACAGTCTTTAGTCTGTGATGACTGTGATCGTAGTGTTAGTTAGTATATCAGAGATGGTATTAGTCATTAAAGTTTCTTCCAGTCACTGTTGGTAGAACCAGAGATTCAAGACTCACTGGATGACAAATTTTATAGAGACAGAAGAATTCGGGGAATCGGGGGATGCTTATATAGTTCCTAAATTTTACAACTAGGAACTTTTCAGTATGCTCAGGAGGTTCATGGTCTTTTCTGATATGCCACCCGCAAACGGTAGTCCACAATAAACCTTGGTCTTCGTTCCAGCGCATTTGTGCTTGTCGAGTGCATAGTCATGCTGCATCACAAAATTTTGTGTGCCAGCTGATTGTGGATTGCGTACAGACAAATGGTCCTTCATAGTGGGGTTTCACAAAAATGCTTTCAAGTATTATGTGCATTCTGGGAAACCTAAATACAAGTCGGTTGATTCTTCTGGATAACGTGTCCAGGGTCCTAAAGGATTCATTTTGCTTCGATGTTGCAGAAAGTTTGGCCATGCACCAAGCAGGCAATATTTGACGCTAGCTCCGGTTATCACTCAAACCTACTTTTGAAGTGGCGTGCAACCCTTGAGCTCTTGTAAAAATAGTGTGGGATTTCTTTTTAGGGAGAATGTGTATTTGTGGCCATAACACAAAGTCCCTTTGGTTTGTGGCCAGTTTGTCACTCGTAAAAGCAATCCTTCAATGATTATCGCGCTTTACTCAAGCCGAGTCTCTAACTTTTGACTGTAATGATTTTAGTGAGCCTAAAATAATGGCAAAGCCGAGCGTTCCAACCAAGGCCCTGTACTGATTTCCAATAACTTGCTGGAAGCCGGAAGTGTGGGTTCACACCGATCCATAAGTGTAGTGGTGATCGTGAGAGGCTTAAAAGGGCTGAGGTTGCTGACTAAGAATTTCGAATAATCCTGGTACACTGTGTGATGGTCGAACTTCATGAACGTCTGTATAAGTGGCGTAGCTGAAACTGCTCTGTGCTTCAGCTCTCGATTTGCTGCTGCCCAGGAGCTGCTAGGGATGTTTGAAACAAAGGCTTTGGTGGGACGGAGTACATCTTACCATATTGAACACTCTCATATCTGGATTCACACCTCTATTGCGTTGACATTGATGGTGGAAATATGAAATAGCAATTAGTTTTTGCATGATTGACTTCGGGGCTCATATGCACAGAATCGGGAGATGGGATAAGGAACATTTAAAAGAGTAATGCTTGTTTGTGCTTGGGGGCTTCGAATTCGAAGGTACTTTCAGTACAATATAGTATTCGTAGAATTAGACAGAAATGGATAGTACCGAGATACGTACCAATTTTCCCACTCCACTTGAAACCTTGAGGGCTAAAGAAGGCACTGTTCCGGCTATGGGGGAGTGTTGTATTGGGCAACACCATAAACGCTAAGGTTACTGGTATCACTTGTGATCCGGGGCGTCAAACAAATCGCCGAAAAAAGATCATCATCTGCACTCCAAGTCACCTTTCTTCTCAGGTGGATCGGTCAACACTAGAATCGTCACAGTAGGCATTCTATATTGATGCCCTCGGATAAGAGCGGAAATCGCTGCCATAATTTTTATACTTTTAGGCAGTTGCTGACGCGATTTTGAAGCAAGAGTTGATTGACACGAGCCATAAACGTCATATAGGCACGACAGCAATCTGTTTGTATTCCAGTGTGCAAATATATTGGTATCTTTGGGACGTCGTTGTTTGAGCGACACCACGTAACATGAACTGCAACACTTCATTGCCCAATCTGGCGTGTTTTTGAAACAGTGCAACCATCCGGTAATTCACTTGCGTGCGCCTACTGCCCACATACTTCGTTGCGTATGATTCGCTCAACTGGAGCGCGCGTTTTCGCAGCCAAATCCCGGTGCAGCGGTAATTTCCTGATCGAGCAAGGTGAGGACTCTGGGCGACAAAAAACAAGGATTCACCGTAAAGAAAGATTAGACTTTCTGTATTCAATGAAGTCTCTTTGCATTTCAAGTGGTGAGAAAATGCTCGTTTCAGTATTACTCAGATATCCCAGAGTGTACTTGCCCGAGCTGAAACGAGTTCATGGAGTTGGGGTCAAAATGGATTTCTTCAGTAAAGTGAAAAAGATTAGGCACAAATGTATAGTTTTTGATAATTTTTACGTTTCCCGTTGTCAGCGTCGGATAAAAAAGAGGTCACCTGAATTTTCGGCTGGGCGGGGTACAATTCACTGGATGTGCGGGTCGCCGAAGGCTGAAAGAACTAGGCTCATGATGAATAGACGACTCTGCTTCAAAAATGTAAAGAACGGAATCCCACTTAAGCAAGGCGATTTGCTTATTGTCTTTTCAATGTACGAAAAGGTGAGCACCAGAATTACGCGGAAATTGAACACATGGAGACGACCCCGGGTGAAGAGTACTTTGTAGGTGAAAATTCCGGACAGTGAATTTTGCCAACGCTTGACGTATGCGGCGTGCTGAGTGGGGTTGAAAGGTGTCGCCTTACTGTTGACAACCAAAGACTGAGCGTGCTATGCTTCGCACCGCGCATGTCTTGGTTGCCAGGACAACCAGAATACATCAGGAGATTAATGGGTGAATGTCGATCCCCAAATATAAAAGCCTAGCTGCCTGCTAACTTCATAAGAGCAATCGTATAAAACCAGGTTGAGTATCATCAAAGATGCCTCCTAGAACCACACCCACTAATACAAAGGTATCTGCTACTGAAAAGGAAGTCCCCCACTATCTTCATGATACCATGGCTGTGTTATTCGATGTGCAGTACGTTGGCTCTTTCTCGGTCAAGAATCCACCCTTCGCGACCCATCCGGAAGGAACCTAGTATTTGTACCTGATACCTTCTGACACAGGTAGCAGCCCAATAGCATAACTACTTGGTAAGAAAGACTGTGTGCGTTGCATTGCCCAAATGTTCTCTGCTCCTGGCAAGTGAAGCTTTGGGAGGCCTAGAAATGATGAGATTTTTGTCACGTGACGGGGGAGGTTTCGGCCTTCACCCCAAGGGCTAAAAAAAGATCTCAAAAGAACCACAATGTTTCGGTTTTCTACCTTTTGATGTTAAGAGCCATGAGCTAGAAGAAGCCACTTTTTACGAATATGGCGTTCACTAGTTCCAGATATGTTTAGTGTTGAGTAGGCAAAGTTGTGAAATTCATGATAAAGTCAAACGCTCAAGGTAGATGAATGTGAAGGTGATCCCTAAAACAAAGGGACTATCCACAATTGAATGGGAAAACTGGCCAGGGTCGAGTCACGGCGTTTGGCTGCTTTGTTGCGTACAATTCCTCATCGGGCTAATTGTTTACGGCCGAGGCAAACTTGGTCTTTGAAGATACTTGATTGGGGTAGGTCGCAGACGTCCAGGGGAATCAAGAGGCTGAATCGATTGTGCTGGTTACTGATCAGATTGGCTTCTGAGGCACATCGCCGAAACCGCCTTGAAGCCGTGGAATCTCGAGTGGCGCACGACCTACGGTGGATCTGACAAAAGTTGTTTGGTGCGACTGGACAATTTCATTAAGCTCTATAGATTTCATATACTCTATAGATTTCATTATAATCTATAGATTTCATTCCTGCCCTATAGATTTCATTCCTGCCCTATAGATTTTACTCATACTCTATAAAATGATAGAAGCCTGAATTGCAATACACCAATTCGTAAATTCGTCTTGGTGTGGTCCTGAACCTGGACCACCTTACTTCCAGAGCTTCTGGAGATTTGGACGGAGAAAGTACACGGAGTAATCTATCCAAGAGACGACATTGTATGGCAGCTCTCAAGACGATGGACTACAAAAGAAGAAATCGCCAGCAAGAAACCGTCAGATGAGATGCTTTGTAGTGAGAGGTCTTATGAGCTTGGGCAGGCTTAAAGGAGTCGAAAATGTCCGAGGTAACGGTGTAAGTTCCAAGGGTTCACGTCTAAGTGCTTTCACGGCCTTTCAAGAAAATACGCTACACTCTACACCAATTTTCTTTTCTTTACATTAAAAACAAACACATTTTTTTTGGGTCGAGTCGCATTCAGTGTCAGTCACACGCTCCGGTCATACTGATGGCTCCATACGCCCTGATGTTTTAGAGTCAAAGTGATGGATCTCTGGAGAGGCACTTCCGCTCTGGTTTGGTCCTAGATATTCCTGAGTTGCAATGTTTCACAATCCCGTTATGGTCGCCGAATCCCCGAATGTCATCCATAATCCCACCTCTAAGGGTTCATTTCAGCATTCTCAATCCAGCTCGCAATGGAGTTCATTACCGCAAAGCCACGCAGGAGTACCATCAAACCTCGCCAAGAAGGTCATGCCAATTCCACTCCCGCTTTGGTTTGGTCCTGGATATTCCTGAGTTGCAATGTTTCACAATCCCGTTATGGTCGCCGATTCTCCGAATGTCATCCATAATCCCACCTCCAAGGGTTCATTTCAGCATTCTCAATCCAGCTCGCAATGGAGTTCATTACCGCAACGCAACTCAGGAATACCATCAGACCTCACCAAAGACGGTCATGCAATTTCCATATTTCCACACTTTTTCTCTGCAATACCAGTTAGTAAGTAGCCACAGTGTTTCACTCGCCTGTGACAAGCCATTGAAGCGACTCTTTTTTTCATTTTCTCTTTTTTTTTCTATTTTTTCTTTTTTGGTTTCTTATCTTTCATCGTTCCACCTCAATCTTCATTCACTTCCGTTTCACTCCATGGGATT
>WFIW01000085.1:0-28441 GCA_009756535.1 Metschnikowia sp. UFMG-CM-y6306 | reverse complement strand
GCGGGCCGGGCCAGTTTTTATCTATATAAGTTTGGATGATCCCCCTTGTTTTAGGGATCATCAACGAATACACCTTCTCTTGAGTACTTGACGCTAAAACCAACTACTAAAGAACATAACACACTCCCTTGGAAACTCTATGGCAAACCGCATCACCCAAGCTATGACCCGGATAGTGAGATTAAGGAATTACAGATTATGTTCGGAACCTAACAGGTGACGCCAAGTATCTATGTTATGTTTCTGAGGAAATGAAGTTCTACTCGTAACACTTGGCCCATGCACTTCGAATACGGAAATTGTATGCCGGTAAAAGAGCACGTAGAGCACAGGTGAACGTGATGCGTTGTATTGTTGAAGGGGAATAGAAGGTGGCTGCATAATTTGCTGGTTCGTCAAGAGCAGGGTGAATTTTAAACGGCTCGAATGTGGTTCATGAAAAGATGGAAGCCGGTCAGTTGGGTGCGAAACGCGTCAAACGTGGTAGATCCTGGCACTTTCTAGCTGAATTACAATGCTCAACCTTGGATAACACTGGGACAACAAGAACGAAATCCAGCGACTTTCCTCTTTAGAAGAGTTTCCTCTTTAGAGAGTTTCCGCATTTAGAAGAGTTTCCTCATTTAGAGAGTTTCCTCATTTAGAGAGTTTCCGCATTTAGAAGAGTTTCCTCATTTAGAGAGTTTCCTCATTTAGAGAGTTTCCGCATTTAGAAGAGTTTCCTCATTTAGAAGAGTTTCCTCATTTAGAGAGTTTCCTCTTTAGAAGAGTTTCCTCTTTAGAAGAGTTTCCTCTTTAGAAGAGTTCCTTTAGAGAGTATCAACAATATGGAAGCATTAAGTCTTGATCCGAGGGTCTCAGCCAAACGTTCTTGGAGCGATGGAGTCACCAGAGACCACAATATGTACACATGCTAAAGCCTTTAGATAACGGACTTGGTAAAGTGCTGAGGACTTTAACCCGCCAAAATTTCCCTACTCATGGCTCATCACTGCAATGTCCGAGGACTTGGTCACTAGTCGTTGTGCTTAGTCCGCACCTGCGTATGACTTGGTTCCCTGGCAGTCCCGCCGCAGATACCTCCGGCTCAAGCCAACCTGTCGGACCGTAGAGCCCGAACCACCTGACTGGTCCCTTCTATGAGTGGCCCTTGTTCAGGATCAACGATACATATCTCTTTCTTGACGTTAAACAACTACAAAGAACATACCAATGTTGAAGTTAATGAGATTTATTTCCATTGGGAAGCTTTGAATGCTGACATGAAACGACGATTCTATGCAGAACAACACCATTCGGTTGACCCTGAAATATCGTGTTATTATGGTACTTTAAGATCCCATGCATTGGGCAGCGCACGACCCAAGCACATTGTATGGAAAGCCACCCACGAAACCGGTGGAAAATTCGGTGAACGGATTCGGTGGAAAATTCGGTGGACGGAAATTCCTGGACAAGCCTTGGATATCGACACATGGCAACAATCTTTTTGCAAGGGTATACAGTGATATGTGTGGTACGTCCTCTGTACAGGATACGGCTTCCGGCCTAAATACAAAGGCATTTCCAGGAGCAGGTTGGATTGATTACTCGACGCCCAGAGACATCCGTCTCATTCTATTGAAGCAGTCAATTCAGAACCCAAATATTTGTACCCTGCCATTTGCAAAATGCCCCAAGTAATCATACTGTGTAATGCATTGGAACCACACAGAACATTTTTAAACAATTGGTCATTCAAAGACACCTTTATAGCATTTGTGAATCACAGCCCATGCTATATGTTCAATAACAATGACTAAAATCCATGGCCAAGATGGGTGCTAGATCACCATGGGGATACACCATTCCTGCGCGTGCGGCACGAGGGGAAATGGCCGATTGTGGATAGTTCCGCTCAGCATTATACATGGGTGTATTGGAGGACCACAGAGCAACCATGGACTAATGTCCAGTGATGCGGGCTCGAAAAATGTCCAGTGATCCGGGCTCGAATACCACAGCCATGGTATCATGGAGCTAGTGGACTTCCTTTCCATCAGATACATTTGCACTAGTGGGTGTGGTTCTAGGAGGCATCTTTGACACTCCTGCCTGGGTTCGTATTCCTCGCATGAAGTTAGCAGGCAGCTAGGCTTCTATGTTGGGGATCGACATTCACCCATAAATAGCCTGATGTATTCTGGTTGTCCTGACCACCATGCGCAGTGGCTAAGCATAGCGTTTGGTTATCAACACCGATACCACCTGCAGAGGCGTGACTCTTCCGACCCCATCTCCGTCTTAGACGAGGTGGTCCAGCGCACCAGGAGCAGCGGCGTGGTAATGCAACGTGGTAATGCAATGTGGTAATGCAATGTGGTAATGCAATGTGGTAATGCAACGTACGCAATGAGGTAACGCAACGTGGTAATAACTGGTCTTCCTCATGAAGGAGCACCGTCTCAGACGCCGCTTGGTCCAAGTCGAATCGATGTTTTGTGTGAATAGGGCTCTGCCGTCCAGCCCCCACATTGACCAAAGGGCGGGCTTCATCTATACAGCTCCGGCTGATCCCTGTTTTAGGTTCCACGATATCTTGTCCTGGCACGTGACGCTGACATCCATAACTTCAATGAACAAGTTCGATGAGCGGTGATGATACCGTATTATTGCATCAGGCAATACATGAACTTCCCTTTTGCCATGAAGAGCTCACACCTTATTATGAAGCCTGCATCCAGTCCCAGTTGCAAGTTACACCTCTATTCTTATAGATCATGACCAGTATCAAGAATGAGTGCCTTCCTAAACGGAACCTAACCTCTCTAATTTATCCAATTTATTGCACGCAGCATCACGATTCAATGTCATCCTAGAAATCACCTTGCTAGGGCCATACTTCAAATAGGCTCTACCCTGGTCAGGTTTCTAATCCAAGTAACTGCTTCAATCTGATTCTCCAAATGTCAGAAAAATTACCCAATGAAGGATAATCAATGGTTATACCGGTTTCAACTGGAACACGGGCGCATCCAACACCGTACCAAAGTACATGGCTCAATAACACCTAAGCCTAGCTCAGGAAATCAATGATGGTCATAAGTAATATAGATGACTTGAGAAGATTCATGTACCGGCCAGATCCACCAGCGGTAGTGCGCTACCCATGGGTACACTGGGGATACCCTCGGCTAACCAACCCGACCGGGCCTTTTGGTGACACCCACGTCTCCCCTCACGTCAAAAGGTGGTGCACTCCCCCGTATCAAACGACTCACGTGGCCTGGCCAGTTTTCACCTACCTGAGCTTGAATGATTCGCCTTGCTCCAGGGTTCTTCAACGAATGCATCTTCTCTGAGACTAGACAGTGTCAAAGGACAAATAGAATATGGCAATAGCAGACAACATGGCTGGAACTCCTCCTGATTTATCACGTATAGATCTTCAATTAGCATAAAAGATTAAAATCACTCGGGGCTCCATCACCATAAATCCTTGAGTTTTAGTCCACATCACCAGATATATCAGACGATGGTTGTATACTCTTTAGATTGTAATAGAAACGCAATTTTTTGGAGTATTCTGGGGATTAATATTGGGAGCTCTCGGTTAATAGAATTTTCTTAGTAAAGCTTCTCATAGAGTCGAACTTCGGCCTTTTATGACTAGGCTGGCGTCTCGATACACCTGGAGAGACACTAGTTCGAATTTCCTTCCCTAGACCTCAAGCCACTGTTCTATATCGGAAACACGTCCTCATGAAACGCCCACCACAGGAAATAGTGCTTTTGGAAACCCGCTGTATCGATGCTCGTGCTCTGCGTCATCATCCTGTATTCACCAGCTTAGATCTCATGACTAACAATATAAAAAGCACCAGGAAAAAGGGCTTTAAGGAAGGCAAAGACATTATGGTAAGGGCAAGACGATATGGAACAATGATCCGTAAAGGGACTAAATGAATGATCAACAAAACATAATGGGAAAAGAACAAAAGCAAGTAGGCAAATATAAATCGGGAATACCGATGGGGAGCGGAAGAATAGGAAGGAAATCACAAAAAGGTTAAGTCAAGTGATGTTTCGATAGCCTCTATTTTATCTGCTAATTGTCAGATCCACCATAGGTAGTGCGCTACCAATGCACAAGGGACGATGTGCGGTTGCAAAGTGGAAGCGTCGGTTCCCGAATGAAGAGAGACGGGTCCAACTGCGACTGCCTACCCTCGTGACAAAACGTGGTTTCTTCGGAGGCAGACCCGGAGATACCCTTTTCGGCTCTAACCAACCTGATCAGGACCTTTAGGGTGTTGCCAGTCGTCGTAATGCAGAGGTCAGGCCACCACTTGGTCCGAAACGTTGATGTATACTCAGACTCAGGCACTAACACTTGAAGCATCCGGCGGACTGGAGAATACAGGTAGATGATACCCTTAGTTCAGAAGCTTGCCAATTGGAACAAGTCAAAGAAACGAATGATGGATCCTGCACATCGTCCTCTTTTAGGCAAGTCCCTCATTCCCTTCTCCAGACTTGAAGCCTTGTATACCATGTCTCAGGGACGTGATCATCTCTCCTCTGGCATCGTCCAAAGCACTCTGGAGCTCCGCCTCCAAAGCAAGAGGCTCTTCCGCAAACTCCGCCTCGGCTTTCTTCGGCGCCCTCGGGTGCTTACTGTGGCAAGGCAGCGGAAGGAACCTTGCTGGTATCATTGGGATAAAACCTTCCTCCTAACAGCGTCAAAGCATATTCCTTTTTCTCTCTTAGCGATATCCGTGTGCCTTAATTCTTGTTACCGTCCTGGCTTTGTAAACTTGATAGGCTGGAAATAAGACCAGTGGTCAAGCGGCAATGACATGGGCCGGAAGAGATTGTGTAGCTCTTCATCCTACCAAACAACGACATCAGGTCTCGAAGCCGTGGCTATCATTCGTAAGCCCAAAACACATTGTGGAACTGTTTCTTCGAGAGAAGGATTCACGAGAACAGCGCTTGAGGGAATAAAAAAGACATTGGTGATAAAGGGAGGAACCAGGGCTTAAATAGCAAGGAGGCCGATTCGCAACCATTGTTTCACATTACACGTGCGCGCATGTGAGGCAACCGGGTGCATCTGCGGCAACGGTAGGGGATCTATATAAAGAGCGGGTGCGCCGTGCTAAGGAGAGAATTCTTGGAGTAAGGCATGGGCCCGAAGTTAGCCCGCAGGCTTCCTTTTTGCAGCCAGTGATTCTATCCTGACTAATGCCCGGTGCACGGGTGCTGGTGCCGGCGGTCTTGCACAGAGAGCCATGTTTTCATTCTGTCCCAAACGGGCAGTACGGGCTCATCAACGGCCCACACATTTGGGCCGCTCTTGCAAGTCAGGCAATCCTCAAGAAAGAATGGCTGGTTTGAAAGAGATAGATCGGAACTCAGCGAGATTCTACGCTTCCCCCAAAAGGCATGCAAAGCCGGATTCCCGCAAGGTCAGCGACGACTTTTGCAGCAAGAAGCAGTTCTTCGAAAGCATCAGTGAAAATGGACCTCTACTGGAAAGATTCCCCCCAAAGAAACTCTTCAGCCAGCCTTCGACCTTCTCTGCGCTGATAGGTACTCCGAGGACCCCCGGAGTACCCGAAAAGCCCGCCTCCAATACCCCCAGTCCGCAGGCTTACCAAGATCCAGGGCCCGATCTGCTTCTAGCCAAGATGGAGGCGAAGCAGACTAAACTCGCGGAACTCCAGGAGCAGCAGCGGTTGGTTGAATTCGAGATCCTAGAGATCCAGGCGCTGCTCCAGGGTTCGCTTCCTGGGCAGACCACGCCCCTGATACTGTCAGAAAACGGCAACGAGCGGGATCTTTCGGGCTCCAGGAGCACCACCGCTCTGTTTTTCGACCATGGTCCCAATGAGCTCCGTAAAACGGTGTCTTCATTTTTCCAATCCAAATCTTCCTCGAAATCCGATCTTCGGCACCAGGCGTCGGCGTTCTTCTCCAAAAATATGCTTCCGAACCCCGAGCTCAAGAACAAGGCATCCATGATGTTGAACACAACTCTTTCCGAGGTCAAAGAGAAGCTTGACCAGCAGCAAACGGACTTGGAATCCTTGACAAGAAAAGGAACTCATTTAGCTCGGGAGATTTTCACGTCCTTGTCACCCAAAAAGCCTGAAGCGCCAGACTCGTCTTTCACGGTCGACAATTTGGTGGAGGGGAAGGATGTGTCGATTCTTTTGAGCGAGGATGGAAGCTTTGACGATGGGCAGGCCGTTTTGGCGTCTCTTGGCCCGCCGCCATCGGTGTCTGAACGCCCAGAAGTCCTGTATTGCTCTATTATCGATATTGACGACTACGAAAGCTCCAGTGACGAGTGTTGATGGTGTTGTTTGTTACTTGTTTGTTCGTCAGCCCCTTCCCTGTCTGCTTGCCTGTTCATCCCACTTGATCATGTCTTACAGCGTCCAGAGTATTACTTTTCATACTCCTCATTGACGCTTACTCTATCGTTTACCTCCGAGAAAAGAGTACCACTGGCGTCTATACAAAAAATATACTACTCATCATCGATCCAGTTGCGGGCCCGCTCCACCCCTCGTTCCCAGCGTCTCCAGTTTCGTCTCCGCTCCTCGTCCGGCATCTTCGCGTGAAACTCGTTATTGGGGTTCTCCTGGCCCGACACCGTCTTGATCACATCGTCCAAGTCCTTCCACACCCTTTCGTCTTCATCCACGAACGAGAGCCCCGCGGCGATGGCGGCTCCCAAGGCCGTGCATTCTGCCACAGGAGCTCTCTTCACGGTGACGCACGGACCCAAGATGTCGGCCTGAATCTCCAAAATCTCGTCTGCTTTGGACATTCCTCCGTCCACGGCCAAGGTGTTGAGCAACTTGGAGTTCTCCAAGTGCAGCTCCTCCATAAAGTCGCTGGATCCCCCGGCATCCTCCGACATGGCCTTGAGAATGCCACGCACCTGGAAGCAAACGCCTTCCAAGGCGGCGCGTGCAATGTGGGAAGAAGAGGTGTACTGAGTCATGCCGAAAATGGTGCCCCGGGCACCTCTGTCCCAGTAAGGAGCATAAAGCCCGGAAAAAGCCGGGATGAAGAGCACTCCGCCGGAGTTGGTCACCTGGGACGCCAAAGGGCCCACATCCTTAGCTTCAGCGATCAACTTCAAATTGTCACGCAACCACTGGGTGATGGAGCCGGCCACAGCCACGGATCCTTCGAGGGCAAAGTGCGGCACTCCGTCTTCTTTTTCCAATGTGGGGAACCAGAAACCAAAAGTGGTGAGGTTTCCGTTCTTGGAGATCAACTTGCGATGGCCGGTGTTGTACAACAAAAAGGCACCGGTTCCATAGGTGCACTTGGCGGCGCCGGGCTTCATAGCCAACTGGCCCACCAACGACGCCGATTGGTCCCCGAGGCACCCACAGATTGGCACATTGCTGATGGTGCGCAAGATATCATAAGCCTCGCGGGTGATTCTGTTGTGGAACCCCAAGTTGGACAAGTTGGGTGCGGCAAACAGGCCGTAGAACTCCGACGACAGGCATATCTTGGGGAACATGATCTTGTCCGGGTCAATGCCCCAGAATTCCAAGAGCTCCTCGTCATACTGGCGCGAGTCCAAGTCCATGAACAGGGTGCGCAGCGCGTTGGTCACGTCGGTCACGAAAGCCCTCTCCTTGGTTAAGTGGTAGATCAACCACGTGTCCACGGTTCCAAACATCAAGTTGTCGCCCTTTTCGTACTCTTCGCGGATGGTGTCGTCGTTGTCAAGGAGCCAGCGCAACTTGGCGGCGGAGAAGTACGTGGAGAGCGGCAAGCCTGTTTTCTCCCGCATGCGGTCCTTGGTGTCCTGGTCGGTCATGTGCTCCAAGTGCTGCACGAGCTCGGCGGTGCGGATATCCGTCCAGGTGATTCCGTTGCTCAACGGCCGGCCCGTTTTCTTGTGCCACACGATGGTGGTTTCACGCATGTTGGCGATTCCAATGGCCTTGACCTTGTACTTTATTTTGATCTCGGGGTTCTGGTTGATTTTGCGCAACGAAAAGAGACACGCCACCAAGCATTGCACGGCGTTGGCCAAGATGTGCACCGGCATACACTCCACCCACCCGGGCTGGGGGAAGCGGAGCGTGGGGCCAACGGAGGCCGAGTTGTTTTCGATCTCCACGTGGTCCAGGATGGAGATTGCAATGCCCTCTGCGGTGAAGATGGGCTCGTTTTGGCGGGCGAGCGACGACCTTCTGCGGAACTGGTCGGTATTGGAAGACTCGGCCGGCGCCTCCGATGCAGACGTGGAGTACTCGATCTGGTGCTTGGCGATTTCCGTGCCGTCCTTGCTGAAGAGGATGCACCGGGCCGACGTGGTGCCGATATCAATCAGCGCCACCACGGGAATCAGGGGGGCTGTGGATGAGCGACGAGGCATTTGAGGCGGGGACTAGACAGGCGAGTCCACTGGAAAATTTAGGGTGGCAACTGGAAGTTTGTTCTGGTCAGACGTTGGTCAGCCTCTGGTCGACGTTCGGATTGGACTGATGACTCTCTGATCAAGGCTCGACTCAGATTCAAATGAACCAAAGCCAGGGTGAATGAATAGATGTTATGCGGAGTCGGCAGGGGCACTTCGCGGATAGTGCGTTGGTTGTTTCGGGCTTATCGGACTTGGCCTGTGGTTGCAGGGCTGGATTAATGGGAGCAAGCACGTGGCAGACCGTGTCTGTAAGATACACCGAAGAAGAGGGTGGAGAAGATATTTTCGTGGTGCTCTGAGTGAGCAATGTTAGGTATGCGTGGTGCACGGGTGTGTGGGCGGGTCCGGGGCATCGAGGTGGAAGCGCGCGTCTAGCGGATAAGGTTTTAGACATTCCGAACCTTCCAGACATGGACAGACATAGAGACATGGACAGACATGGACATAGACAGACATGGACAAAGACAGACATGGGCAAAGACATAGACTTTAAATAAAGACATTCAGATATTTCGGATATAATTACTTGGAATGCAGGTATCTGGTCCTCTACACATTCACTGCAGCCTAGGCGTCGCTCATGATTACCAGGCCCGATGCCTGAACGGTTCGGCATGTCCTGCATGTAGAGACGGATTTTTCTGCTCGGTCTGTATTCTGCACAGCACGCTCGCTTCATGCAGAAGCCTACGTCATGGCGGAAAAAAGAAGGGTCTGTGTGCCGGATGTCGCGGAGCCGCTGCCGTGTCGAAATGCCCACGGCCTCGGTCGCCCGCCCACGTGAAAGTCTGGTAAATGGAGGCGCCCATTAGGGCGGCCACCCACCGCACGAGCCATCCATGGTTGTGACGTACCGCCTGTTGCCTTTGTCGCACTTGTTGTACCTGTTATGTCGCTGTCGTGTCGCTGTCGTGTCGCGATAGTCGCAGCTGTCGTGTCGCTGTCATGTCGCTGTCATGTCGCTCTCGTGTCGCACCAGTCTTGCCTTATCTTGCACCAATCTCGCAATGGAGCCTACACCGCTAGATCCATCTAGATCTGCCGTGACGTGGTGGACCAATGGGTTTGGTCTCGGTAAGCCCAGCCCCATATTCTTGCGGCTGACTCTGTCTGTTCACTCTGTCTGTTCACTCTGTCTGTCCACTCTGTCTGTCCACTCCTCTGTCTGTCCACTCTGTCTGTCCACTCTCTGTCCACTCTGTCTGTCCACTCTCTGTCCACTCTGTCTGTCCACTCCTCTGTCCTCCAAACACTACCCATCGTTATTAAACTCAGGCCAATGAGCATCTAGGAATGCTGTCTTAGACTCTTGGACAAACATTCCCGCCGCCCGGCCGAAGGGGCCCATTTCGGCACATGCTCACCCGACGTTCAACGAAACCCGCAGATTCCGGACTTTCATCACCCAGTCTTGTGTGACCATCCTGACCAAACGCTACACCAGTACACCTCCCTGCATCCAGCAAAAACGGTCAGATCCACGGCAGCAGATCCACAATTTCCCTGGGATGTGCCGAGACAAGGCGGAAGAGGCGGTAACCCGCAAGAAGGGTGGATTCGACCGTCTTCGAGCCAACGCCATGTCTCAGATGCAAGCTTAGACCCGCTGAGATGCCATTCCCGTCTAAGACTAGCCGATGCGACCTCCCACGGCAGGTGCCAGCTTCCGTGACGCGCCAGATTCCTAGACAAGTGTAGATGATACCCCTTTAGGGATCATCAAGGGATGTAATTTCTTTAAGCACTAGACGGTAGCGAGGGATGCAGCATTTTTTCTTTGTTTGTCGTTTTCTTGTCTTTTTGTCTTTTTGTCTTTTTCTTGTCCTCTTCTCGTCCTTTCTTGTCCTCTTCTCGTCCTTTCTTGTTCTTTTCAGATTGCCCGAAGTTTAGAAATTGCGTCATCCAAAGTAGAAGCCATCGAGCCGATCGACTATTTGGACCCCCGGTTTCAAATTGCACGCATCAAGTTGCGGCTTCCAGAACCGCGGAATGTCCTGAATATCCGGAGTTTGGGGCGTCCAGATTGGCGTTTCAAAGAGGAAATCGAGCGATCCACAGCTTCACGTGCCACCATGCTTTATGGCACGGCCCTCAATAGCCTTCCCATCCAGCGCCTTTCTCAACTTCAAATCAGGACCATTTTTAACTTCAAAATGCACTGCCCCCTGAGAAGCGCTTGACGAAAGGCTTGGTGAGCAGCTGGTCAGCCAGCCAGGCCGCTTGGAAGCATCCGCTTATCAACCCCAAACCGTATCAGTCATATCCCATTCAGACATGTCCACATTCAGTCATATCCCATTCAGACATGTCCACATTCAGTCATATCCCATTCAGACATGTCCACATTCAGTCATATCCCATTCAGTCATGTCCACATTCAGTCATATCCCATTCAGACATGTCCACATTCAGTCATCCCATTCAGACATGTCCACATTCAGTCATATCCCATTCAGTCATGTCCACATTCAGTCATCCCATTCAGACATGTCCACATTCAGTCATGTCCACATTCAGTCATCCCATTCAGACATGTCCACATTCAGTCATATCCCATTCAGTCATGTCCACGTTCAGTCTCGGCGTAGCCTGCCACCCAGGTCCAGCGCTATGCCACTGCTCGAAGCCGGCGACGATGACGACGATCCCAGAGACTGCCCATTTCCGGCGCCTTGCACGCTCACCAAGCCCGTGAAGCCGGGGGTTTCCGCGTGGGTGCCAGATCCTCCACTTGCTGCAGAATTGGTGGCGGCAGAATTGGCTGCAGAGTTGGCGGCAGAGTTGGCGGCAGAGTTGGCGGCAGAGTTGGCGGCAGCGGAATTGGCGGCAGAGTTGGCTGCAGAGTTGGCGGCAGAGTTGGCGGCAGAGTTGGCGGCAGCGGAATTGGCGGCAGAATTTTAGTAGCTTTTGGTGATGGTTCGGAAACTGCGAAACCGCTCTGGAATGTATGGAGTGAGGCTGGGTGTAGGCCATAGGCTTCGGCCACGAAGATCCAGAACAGGCTTGGATTCCGAGGTACTTCCATTCTGCTGCATGAGACTCAACGGATCACAAGGTGTGAAGGTGGCGTGTCTGCCCCTGTAGAAGTGTATCAGCTGGAAGAGCCAGCACAATCATTTCTGTGCTCGAGACTGCTTTGCGTGCACACTTGACCCAACACCTTTTCGTAGGATTCACTAGGTGGTTATCTTAGCTTGAACTGTTGGAGTTGATCCCTTTATCGCAGGCATCACAAGATTCACCCTCGCCAGCTGTTGTCGGGCAAAATTAGTAGAGGCCTGAAGCAGCACGCAGAAGCAGCAAGTAGAATCCTTGGATTTCGGAATCAGCACGTTAATGCGGCGTCAAGGGGGGTCCAGTCCCGAATGAGTGGCTTTGGAAATGAAACAAAAGTTAACTTCAACAATCACTAAACTCCTGGAAACAAAAACCTTTTTGCAAATAGCAAAACGGCTTCAATCATTCGGATGGCAAGATTTTCCCGCCCTTCACATAACGGCTAATCGGGGCGCTATTACATGTGCTGAATTTTCACTGTCATATTCCGTGTGAGTGGCCTTCATAGTCGGCCACCAGGACAAAGCGCATGGCTCTAATACCGTTGACATGATAATATTGTTTGGGAACATAAGAAGCCCGCAGTTGAAACCCTGAGTAATTTGAAAGTTGCCGGATTCATGTTGCAGGACGACATGTAGCAGGGCGACATGCGATAGAAGCAAAGTACCAACAGACCATGTAAGCATTTTCGATTCATCAGGACCATGTGGTGAAAATTCATAAGGCTTTTGAAGGAAACTCTGTTGAACCCATCCGTCTTGTAGAAAAAGAAGCACATTGCCATACTAAAGGATTTAAACCAGTGCTGTCAAAATCAAAGGAGCAAATTTCGAAGAGGCAAGACTCCAAAGAATGTTCCTTTGCAGCTATCCAGACCTAGTAATTTTCCAACTAATTGACATCACAAACCCTTGCTCTGTAATCCTGACTCTGGAGAGTCCCCGCATAAGCACTGACTTAAGGAGTCTTGCATCACCAATCAAGGGTCAAAACGAACGGAAAGAGTTTCCATGCCACTCATATAAAACAGTTTTTGGTTGGATGTTCATTTTGCTTGTGTGTTTTCAATTGCTATGCCCCTGATAAAAACCTTCTGCCTTCATGGTTTGAAGAAATATGGCGCACTACCAATACGAGGCCACCATTCCGGCCTCTGCAACATGATTCCCCAAACCCTGGTTGCGAGTCCGAGCCATGGAACCAGATGTGTGGGAAACGCTGCCTTTATATTCCCGTCACCCTAAAAGAGCGAAATTCTGAAATGAAACCCCCTTGAACACAAAGATGGAGCTGAAACATCCCTTGGTTTCAAATCTGCGGAGCTAACGCACGCACCTTTGGCTGCAACGCTCTACGGTATAAGAGCGCGGTTCCTCCAAGAAATATCTATGCACGAAAATTCACCGGTCTGGCTTCAAGAGGGTATACGTTCAGTCATGTCCCATTCAGTCATGTCCCATTCAGTCACGTGTTCACGTATCACACGGTATCGTTCTGACCAACTAAAACTGGGTTCTGTAGCTTCTTAGCTTCCCAGCCCGTGCTATCAAGTGGGCACTGCACGACCTTTTGGCCAATCTGTCCATACATCCGGAACCTTGCACCTGGGATTCGTCTACAACTGCACCTCCGGCGCAGTTTCGGGCATAGTGTCTTTTAGTCTATTCAAATAATCTCGCCGTCGTGGTAGTCCCGCTTGGCCAAGTTCTCGCCATTATAGCTCGTCAATCCAGTCACCTCCACCAAAGCACCGTCGGGGACGTGGCCTCCAGCTGCACGCACCCACTGCGTGCCCAACTCCAAGTAGTGTTTTCGGCACGACGCCGGGTTGTCGTTGGCGGCCAGCGGGCCGTTCTTCAACGGGCTGAACTCCTCGGCCCGGTCAACCTCCAAGCACCCGAACTTGGCCAAGTCCACCAGCGAAAACACGTCGAAGATGAACTGCTCCAACTTGATGCCATTGGGCTCCTGCGGCTTCACAAGCTCGTGCAGCGCCACGTCGTAGCACGCAATCTTCTTTCTGGCAATGTGGAACGGCAAGTGCTCTTGCAGGTCGGTCCAGCTGCCCAACATGCGCTCCAACAACTCCACCGAGTAGTAGTGGTTGACGATGTTGGCGGCGCGGAGGTACAATTTGGACGCGTCGGCCGGGTCCATCTTGTGGGCCAAGTCGGAGCCAATCTCACTGTACTCGATCACGCACGGCTTCCTGGTGTCTGCGTCCATGACAATGAGGCCCACTGATTCCAGGGCGTCCCGCTTGCGCACGGCCTTGGTGGCCAACTCGTAGCCGCGGTCAATGGCAAACCCCACAAACAGCGGGTCCGCCACCTTGACGAGGCAGTTGTCCACACAGTACATGTGCACGTGGAGAATGCCGTGCTCCTTCATGTGTTGGAGGATCTGCGCCTTCTGCATGGCCTTGTAGAGGCCGCCGTTGCCGTCGGGGGACTCACAGATGGAGGCCTCGTCCTGCATCAAGATCTTCTTGCCGTCCAAGTCAAAGCACGGCAACGTGCCCTGGTTGAAAAACACGATCTGCTCCTGGTCCAACCCAAAGAACCCGTGCGTCTGGAAAAAGCTCTCGGTGGCGGCACGCGTGGGGCCCAGCGTCATGATATACCAATAAATCCGCACCTTGTCGCCACGGCTTCTTTCCTGTGCAATGCTCTGGATACGGAGGATTTTCTCCGCTTGGATTTGGAACAACGACTTGTGCGAGGGCAACCCTATATCAAAACATCCCTTGGGCTCCGTCAGGCCCAACCGGGTGCCTTGGCCTCCGGCCAAAAGCAACACTGCAACCTGGTTTTTGGCGATGGCGTCCAACCCCAAATCCTTCCAGTGCTGCAAGTCGGCGTGGTCTTCCAACAACGTGCCGGTGGACTGTGAGGGCAACTGGGCAAAGCTGCGGGACTGGGCAAGGGTGCTGGAGAAGGAGAGCGCTTGCAGCACCGTGCCCACGAGCTTTTCGGGATGGTCCACGGCTTGGAGCTGGCGCAAAAAGGCGGCCTTGGCGTTTTCGTCCGCTAGCTGGCGGTAAGCCTCCACCACGTGGTTCTGGCCACAGCGGGCAAACGATTCTAAGACCTGGCTCATGTTTCGGGGTTGCTGGGGTGGGCGGTGTGGGAATAGCAGCCGTGATTCAGGGAAGAACAGGGGAAGATAGGGAGAAAACCGTGGGGCCGGGGAGGATCTATATATACAGTTGCTTGTGTTTCAGACGCAGGCTCTATAGCTCTGCTGAGGCATTGGAGAACACTTCCTGCGCATATTCCTGCACCTTGGGCCTTTGTTCTGTTTTTAGCAGAAGGACTTGGCGAATCGGGCAATTTCGATAATATCCTGCACATAGCGCCGTGCGCAACGGCCCCCAGCGCTCGGCGACACCTCCTTACGCCCTGAGGACCGTGACCTCGGAAGAGGCCGTGACGTGGCGCAAGGCGCGTGAGGCTGTTTCAGAATTGTTCCGGCTGTGTTTCACGAGCATTCCGCAATGACACTTCTTTAAATAGGGCGCATGCGGCTTCATGCGCTTCCGCTCCTTTACAGAGCCCAGGGTTGGGGCATTGCTGAAGGCCGCTTTGCTCTGCGTTTCCGCTGCTCAGCCACATGACTTGCTCGGCCCAGCCCGTGGTTTGTCGTGCACTCGGCTGCGCAGAACCTTCTGTGTGCACCACGGCCTGTATGCAGCGCCACAGAACCTCTACGAACTAGTTTGGTCTACATCACGCTTTAAACAGCTAGGATCAGCTTGACTTGGTTTATTGCTACTTACATCAACAAAGCCAAGGCTCCTGCAAAGGCGGCCACCACGATGTGTGGGCCCACGAGCGCAGAAGCCAGGCCCCTTGCACTGGAAGATGAGGAACCGGAACCTGAGGAGCCAGAAGAGCCCGATCCGGAAGAGCCCGAGCCAGAACCAGAGCTGGAGTTCGACGAGCCGGTTTTTCTGGACGACGAAGACGACTGGGTGGTGCTTGGCGACGAGCAGTTGAAGTTGTGGCCCTTGATTTTCTTGGCGCTGTGCAACTTCTTGAAAGCATCGCACGAGAAGTCCTCGGACGTGGACTCGATACTGAAGTCTCCGTCCACCTCCTTCAATGAGTCCATGGTGAAGTTGCCGAAACTTCCGGCCAACGAAACGGCACCCTTGACGGTTTCCAAGTTCTCCAATTCAATGGTCTCCAAAGCCGAGTTGTTGAAGATACGGAACTCGCCATCAATCTCAGTAAGGTTGCTCAAGCTCAAGATCTCCAAGTCATCGTTGGCAAAGATCTGGATGGAAGCGCCCACCTTGGACAAAGAGTCGAATGACACAGAGTCAAAGGAGTTGTAGCCCAAGATAAAGCTTCCGTTGACGGATTCCAAGCTGGAGATCTCAAGCGAGCCCACATCCTGGATGGTCAAGTTGGCAGCCCACTGCAATTTCTCCAAGCTGACAGTGGCGTTGTCACTGTTGAAAGAAATGGTCAAGCCCTGGGACACCGACTCCAAGCCCGACAAGTTGACGGACGAGATGTTCTTGTTGTTGTTGACGTTCAACACGTCGATGGCTTTGAACTGCAACAAGTTGTCGATGGACGACACCGCAGTGTCGGACAAGGTCAACGACGAGACGTTGGCCAAGCCGGAGCCGAGGTTAAGTCCAGACAAGCTGGGCAATGAGATGAAGCTCAACTGGTTAGCGGACGTCAACTGGTCAAACTCGATGCTGTGCAACTGAGTCAAGGCCGAGAAGTCCACGGACCCAGTGATGTTGCTGATACCACCAAGGTTGATGTCGGTGATGGAAGACGAGTTGTGGAACAGCACGTCTCCCGAAATCACCTTGACACTGCTCAAGTCCACTGCGCCAATGTCGTCACCAGAGATGGTGAAGTCACCTTTCAAGGTAGGGCACGAGTTCATGCTGGAAATGGTGGCGGCGGCTGTGATTGTACTCGAGAAGGAGCACGAGTCGGCGGCCAAGGCAAGGCCAGCCAGGGCCAAGATTTGAAACAACATTCGTCCGGGTATTAAGGGGGGAGGTCAAGCTATCGCCACACAAAAATTATTGGCTGACAGGAAACACAGAAAACGACTCTATACTGTAATCTGTGCTGTGGGATCCGGGGGTGGATGAAGCACGAAAGAAAGTGAAGCGAAAGAGGTGGTAAAGAGTGACGAAGAAGAGAAAGAAAAAGGAGACGAGAGTGACGAGGAGGCTATTGCGCCGCCTTTATGGCCGCAGCGCGTCACATGACCTGCTGCAGGGGTTGGTTGCACCGATCGGTAAATCAAAATAAATAAAGGTGCCTCCGCGCCATGCATTCGCACTGTTTTGATGAAACGAGCGTTGCGTGTCGTGTCACGTTATTTATAGCTTGCTCTTGTGTCACCCGTCTCGGGTCTGCCTATCAAGGTCTGGAGGGTGAGTGCATGATATTTTACTGTTTGTGTGTCTTCCCGTCTCTTGTCTCTACTTTTCTCTGCCTGTCTCTGCCTGTCTACCTGTCTCCCTGTCTACTTGTCTACCTGTCTACCTGTCTCCCTGTCTACCTGTCTCCCTGTCTCCCTGTCTCCTGTTTCCCTGTCTCTGCCTGTCTGCCTACCCGTCTCCCTGTCTGTCTAATGCTTGCGTAATCTATTGTGCACTGATTCTGAAAATCGCAGTCTCGTTCCGTAAAAGGCAACCGGGCTCCTGGATTGAGATTGTGCATGGGTGATACTGCATTTGCTATCCCCTGGACTTGCCGAGGCGTGGTGACGATTTTTAATGTGGTCGTTGCGAATCCTGCACATGGGGGCGGCCGGGTCTAGGGCATAACCCAGCTCAACGCGGTTGCTGAGGCGTGGAGGCTTCTAGGCCTGCACACCTGCACATTTTTTCTGGACAATGTGTGAGACGGAAATGCATGGAAGCATGAGCTTCTGCTCTGTCTAAAACCCCCGAGACACTCCCAGGATTGTCCATTATGGCCCAAACCCGGCCAAAAGCTGCCCAAAAGCAGTCCGAAATCTGTCCAAGACCTGTCCAAGCCCTAGACACCAGATGCAGACCTTCCAACTATATGCCGGAAGAACTTTCCCGCTGCAGTCAATCCCTGCACTCAACATCTCTGCACTTGGGCGGGTCGCTGCCGGGAATGTCTGTTGCTGGCGCGTTCCCCTGGTGCCCCGGTTTTCCCTAGTGGGCCCCGGTATTTCCTGATGCACCTCTCGGAACGCCTGTCGGCTCTTTTAGACCGGCGTTCTGGCCTCCTTAGCCGGCCTGCGAATGCGCTCGCGCACGGGAATGGCGGGCGTGGTCCTGCACAGTGCCATGCGCGCAATTGCACCACTTGCCCTGGTCGCGGCCCACGTTTCATTGAGCACAGGCGCGCGGTGTACTGGTGCGCTGCCAGTGCTGGCTAGTGGTGCGCCGCTTCTCGATGCCCCGTCTATAAACTACTGTGCAGGGATTGTCTATATTGCAACTACTGTGCAGGGTTGTCTATATTGCAACTACTGTGCAGGGGTTGTCTATATCGCGCAGACTACTGCACGGGTAGGAGCCCTGGCCCGGTGTACTGGTGCATTGGTAGAATGTAACAACGTAGAATTTGCTATTCTGCCGTTGGTCCGCCAGGCATTGCAGCAACGGCCGGCCCGGGCTTCGAGAAGCTTCTTCGACGTGCGGTGGAAGGATCTGATGCATGAAGAGTCAGGCGAGTGGTGCATAAAGATTTAGCGGCGGTGGAAGTTCTGCACGTTGGAGCAGTAGTCTTTGGACACTGCTACATGCTACATCAAGGATTGGCGTAGGGGGAAATTATGGAGGATCATGCTGTCACGTGGTAGACACTAGACTATATGTACTGCGAATTAGACTAGGTATCGAATTAAACTGTACTGCGAATTAGACTGTACTGCGAATTAGACTACTGCGAATTAGACTACTGCGAATTAGACTACTGCGAATTAGACTAGTTACTGCTAGGACTGCTAGGACTGCTAGGACTGCTAGGACTGCTAGATTAGACCGCGAAGATGAGCCCGACTCGGCGTCAGACATGGGACAGTATGGCGGACTTCAGTGCCATGGACTAATGTCCGGTGGCGTCCAGGCCCTAACCGCTCACATATTGTATCATTGGAGATGTGTGGGCCCATCAATTGGGAACAGGCGTGAGTTCCAGCTCAGTGGGTCGGTACGAGGAAGCTTTTTGATGACCCAAACTGGCGAATCGCTTGGCATTGACGGTCCATTATTACCAAATTAGACCATCCCGCATTGTGACTAGCCACTGCGTGCTGCTGACCTGTGTATTGCTGACCTGTGTGTTGCTAAATAGACCTATTTTGCTAGTTAAACCACCTTATACTAGCTTGACTTCCATGCTAGAGCTCTGCACAACGGTGACACTATGGTCACTAATATGCACGCTTGGTGCTAGCCGTGCGGATACCATACCATGGTGGTCTTCTGGCTGACAGCTAGAATCTTTGCTCTTACAAATCTGAATCCAGTGAAGACATGGACTGGCCGATGGCTTGTAGGATCTGTTACAGGAGGTTCGAGGCTTTCTGTGCAGGACAACACTACTGGAACCTCTTTGCCCTGAGTCTGTCCATGAGTCTGTCCATCTGTCCATGAGCACTGGACCACTCGCATCGTTGGACTACGCCTCACTGCTTGGCAGCACGGGCCGAGGAACTCCGGAGACCGCATCGGTGGCGGCGGTAAGATTCAGCCCTGTCTGTAACTCCACGTATTGGGGCAACTGCCTTTTGGTCAAGCCACCTCTATCACGAACAGGTTTTTGAGGCGGTCCATAGGTCTAAACTTGCGGGGCGAGAGAGGCCCACGTGAGCGAGGCCACCCAAACGTTCGAGCGTTTATGGGCTGGGTTCTGGACCAAAGTGCCCGAAAAGGCCGTTTCTTTTGTTTCTTTCGGGCTTCGGGCTCGGCTGAAAGCGCCTGTCCTCGACATTCCCTCTGGTCACAGCCCCGGCCGGGTTGCAATATGGGTTCCTGAAGCAGGAGTCGGTGTCATGGAGGATGGCGATAGGCGGCGCCCAAAGAAGCCGGTTTCTGTCCTAAACACTCCAATCCCGGTCTGCAAACGACGGAAAACGCATGGCGCAAGTGCACGACAAATCATCCAACGAATACGCCAACGCCCCACCTCACCGTCAAGACTGAAAAGGGACACGTGGCTCTGCATTAAGCAAACCATTCTTCAAAGCCAGGCGAAATTCAGGTCACTGCACTGGTGAACTTCGCTGACAATGGAGGAGAATTCCGTCCGGGACGCCTTGTGGTTTTGCCAGGGCGCGGGAATCAGCAATTACTGTCCGTGGGTCCCATCAAATGGACTTGCAGAACGAATGTTCTTGACCTGGCAGGACAAGTTAAAGTCAAGGGACAGTTATCATCCATGGCCAAATGCTGGAAAATAAAGACCAGCGTATCAATGACATGTGTCGGTTGTTCTTTCTGAATTGGCCACAAGGACAATGCCATTTATAATGGATTTATCGATATCAGTGGATTGTCAAACGGTACCACCTTAGCTAAGGATGCAATGACATGGTGGAGTTTTTGAGGGGTTCATTGAAAGGGGGAGCACCAGAAACAGCGGGCGGAGAAGCTCTTGGTCCCCTGATGAAGTCCCAGAACGAGGCGCACTGGACTCGGTACAATAAAGTACAAGAATGAAAGGACCCAGGCCCTCGGGGTGGATTTGAGATGGTTCGGGCAAGAGCCTAGCAAAGCCAAGAAGGCCGATGCTCAGGTTAATTCCAGGGCAATTTTTCTGGCCCATGCACATATTTATAACCTCCGTCGTGCTCACCATTTTAGACCTGAAGGCCTGATTTAACATGACGGTATTTTTTCGCCATCATTCCTGTTTGCTAAAAGACCTGGTATGTTTGTCCATGTCATCTATCCTAGTTTCGATGCTCCCCCTGTTTTGGGATCATCAGCGAATATCCCTTCTTGTACCTGACGTGACCAACTAAAAGCAAGACAAAAGATAAATCATGTGAAAGAACGATGAACATTTGTCACTAATAACCAATCGACCCAGCAATTTATTACAAAAGGAAAGAAAACGTGGGTCCTCCAAAACTCTCTGATTTCTCGTATCTCTAATGAATACGCATCACCTTTAGCTGTTTGCTTGGGCTTTCCACCCACCCTTAAATCAACCAACTTCATTTGCAGCATCCAATATTCCTAGAATCCATGCCACAACAGTTACTCTCATTTATTGCTCCAGCCGCTTTCCTGCGGACGTGCTGCCACACCCGTGCACCCGGGCCCCACTGCACCCCCGTGCACCACGCCGGCAAGCCCCAAACTGCCCACCGCCCATTGGCTTCTCTTGTCCTCACTTCCCCCTCTTTGCAATCGACCCATTGCCTCCGCCACCCCCCGTCGATACATTCCACCGCCAAACGGGGCAGGCCCCAAACGGCGCCAGAACGGGTGCGGGCGCGTGTGCAGGAGATCGTTTGTTTACCTTTGATCCCGATGCGTCGCTTATTTACATCTACCATCTCTGCTAGCCGTTCTTCTCATGGAGTACTCCGATTTGTTCGAGCAGGAAAACCGTATGTATTACGTCTGATCACGCTGCCACGCCCGTGGGGCTCTCAAGGTGTCCTGGCCTGCACCGCCACTGGGTGGGCTAACCGTGGGCTATCCGTGGGCCAACAGCGGGCTAATAGCGGGGCTTGCTACTTGGGCATTGCTACTGGAGCCGCCCAATTGGGCATCGATCATCTAGCAATGTTCTTTTTTCAGAGGGCCTGCACTGGTGGCTGCAATGCTTCAAGGGCTGTTCAAGAATACAACTAACCTCAGATTCGGTTGATATGCTTCTCCAGGAAATGAACCCCGATGCTTCGAGCGCACCCGAAACCTCGCCCCTCAATTCTCCGTGCAAACCATTGAATGTGGAGACCAAGCTGGATCTTACGGAGGGGCCTAATGCAAACAAGGCGCTGACAGAGAAGGCGACAGAGAAGGCGACGGAGAAGGCGACGGAGAAGGCGACGGAGAAGGCGCTGCCGGAGAATGTACTGATGGGGAATGTGCTGACGGAGAATGTGCTGATGCAGAATGTGCTGATGCAGAATGTGCTGATGCAGAATGTGACGGAAAAGTCACTGACGTCCCCCCAGCCAAGTATCGACCCCCATAGCAGTCCTCAAAGCATAAACGCCATCCCGCCCTCAGCAACGGACAAAAAAGACTTCAACTCCTCCTCAGACACTTATGTCAGCCAGAACTCGGACGAAAAACCCCAACATTCGCCCTCCAAGAGCAGTATGAGACCGGTGCAGGATCCCAAGAACCCCAGCCCCAAGAAGACCGTCGGCTTCCAGCGCAATTTGGACACCGTCCATTCCTATAGCCCCCAGGCAACGGACGGCGAGCACGACGAACCTCCGAGCCCCTCGCATGCGCCCCACCGCTGGGGTGAAGTTGACCGTGCGCTGCATATCGCTCCGGAGTCTCCTGGCCCTCCTCCGCCTCCACACTCCGTGGACACCATCACAGGCCTCTTGAATTCTCAGCTTGGCGACACGTCCGATGAGGCTGCTGGCGACATGCCCTTCGCCAACTTCAAGTTGTCGCCCCTGAAAATGTCCTTGAATGACAGGCTAAACGTGTTTCTTGATCAAAACTCAACCGGTCACCACGACGATTTGGACCTGCACTTGGACAAGTTGGGCAAGGCCTCTAACCAGGAGACCACCGTCAACATCCTGCGCCTCTCGCACCAGCTCGAACCGTCGCCCGCTGCCCACCTGAACCATCTTAATGCCCTTGCAAACACTCAGGATATTTACCTTAACTCGGCCCACTCGTCCCAATCGTCGCTCCAAAGCTTGCTCGACTCAAATAGGCACTTGGACGCGGCCTCAGTGCACCGCTCCTCCCAGGGCACCCAGGTTAAAGACGGCATCAAGGGCTTTTCAGATGAATTGGCTACCCACCTCTTCTCCTACACCAATGAGACCTCCGGCAGTCTAGATTTGGAGCCCGGTCTAGATCTCCATCAATCCCACGACGTCTTTGGCGCACCCGCGGCAAACTTACCCAGCAACGCTGAGTCCGAGCACGAAGGCCTAACTCGCCCATTGTCTCATGCGGGCCTGCACTACGAACAATCCTACCAGCTGGCAGAGAAATCCATCATGAATCTATTGAACTCGGCGTCTCTGCCGGATCTCCTATGCAAACCGCCCCCTGTTTCGGAAAAGTCTCTTTTTTCAATTGAAAAGCCTCTCTTGGAGTCTGTACAGTCTCTCGCATCCAGAGAAGAAGAATCCTCTGACATGGAAGAAGACCTTCTGCAGCCCATAAAGACCGAGCCTGACACTGCCTCCAACTCCGATGTCAGCGCTCGTGATAGCCACGACGTGTGTGTGAAACAGGAGCCCATAAAAAGCGAATTTGGCGACGGTTTGGACGAGGATCATGCAAATGACACTATCGTCAAATCCGAGCCACAAGACTCCGACTACTTGGCTGGGCCCAAAGAGGAGTCTATGCAATCGTGGGCCGTGCAAAGCGACATCCAGCCTTTCAAATCCTCCTTTTCTAATGATTCCGTGAGGCTGAGCGGTTCTGACACATCCTTCGTCCCTACGCTTGACACAAAGCGTCATTCTCAAAGTTCTCCGCCGCCAGCAGAGACGCTGAAATCAGAGAATTATGAGAGCACGCAGAACTCCGACTCGGCAAATTACGAGAGCACCAGGAACTCCAGCTCGGAAGACTCGGATGATGCCGGTGATTCCAGAAATTCAGAGCCCCGCAATACGTTGGCTCCTAGGACCCGCAAGACAAATGACACGGCCGAGTTTGACAGCTCGGCGCTAGCCAACTCGTCAAACATCAATCCGCCGCTGAACATGAGACTTCCGCTGCTAGACTTGCACGACTCGTCATTTGCGGATTTCAACAAGAAAATCAACGGGAATGCCGAGTCCTACGAAGAGTCTTTGTCTGCAGAACACGACAAGGTGAAGCACGATGTCGACTTTATCAGTATCTGGAAATCACAGCACCTCAGAGACCGCAAGAATGTCACCACCAATCACACCAATAAGGCTGAAGTGCCTAGCATTCCGATTAAGTACAGCACCAAGGAGAGGCACAAGTACCCAATCCCGGTTTCGCTCCGTTCAAGGAAGTTCAAGGACGTTAATCTCATCTCCAGCAAAGTGGTCAACAAGACTTATGAGGACTTGAACGTTTCGGGATTTTTGCCGGAGATCTCGCAAGATTCCAATTTCGAAGGCCACTTCAGCAGCGTGCTCAAAGTGTCGGACTCGACATTTTTCGACCGTGAAACCAATCTTTCCCGCATTGCCAGCTTAAAGAGCAGAAGACACTCGCTAGGATCGAGCAACATCTTGGACGAAGCAAGCAGAAGCTCTAGCAGGAACGAGCGGTATAATGACCCCAAGTCATGGTCCTACAAACCCAGATTGGTCGAGATCCTGAACCTGCAAAAGAAGAAGTCCAAGTTCTACGTGCCATCACTTGAAATCAAGCGCTCCAACTCCATTCTTTCCCCAAAGAACAAGTACAACGACATTTTCAACGACAGCTTCGAAAAACCCACCATTACTTCTAAAGGTATGAAGACCTTGCCTAGCATGGATAAGGACGATATCAAGCGCATCATGAAAATGAAGAAAACAATGACGCAGGACGAGTACTCCCGACTCAAGAACGTGGGCGGTCTGACGGTATCTTCGGTCCAACATGGAACCAACAGGAGAAACATGCTGTGGAAGGCTTCCATCAACGATACTGGTAGCTTTGAGATTCCGCAGAGAAAGCCGGTTCCGCTTGACTTGAAGAATGACAAGCAATTTCCTGAGCCGGATTTGTCTCCTACTGAGACCATAATTCAGCCCGCAAGAAAGTTGTCTAGCAATAATCCGTTTCGAGAATCGCTGGTTACCGTGCGGTCTAAAGTTGGACCAAACTCCGATCTTTCAACACCAAATATGGAAGCTCGTGAATTTTCACTGGTACTCGAGCACCCAAAGGTGATAAAGGATGCGCCTGCAAAAGCGGCAAAGGATGTGACAACGGAGCTAGCAAAGGATGTATCGAAGGATCTGTCCAATGGTCTGTCAAAGAATCATTTGAAAGATTTGCCAAAGGACACGTCAAAGAATCATTTGAAAGATTTATCAAAGGATATGTCAAGTGAAATGTCGAAACAAAACGACTCCAAGAAAAAAGGAAGGTACCTGAAGGGATCGCCCATCAAGCTCGGCTCGCCCATACGCGTGGTGCATAATAAGGGGTCAGTCACGGGAGTGGTCCTTACCAAGAGTCCGGATTTGGGCATGAAAGAGTCTCCCCGTGAGCCTTTAGGTTCACCATCAAGTCCTACGTTGCCCAAGGGTACTAAAGAAGACGTGGGCCAAGAGCTCATGGACTCCCCCGATGTCAAAGTCTCGGGCAAAGAGAACGAGTTGGACAACCCCAAGGTGAGAGACCACAAAAACACGACCAGCGCAATGACGGTGCCGTCCGAATTCACGGGTGACCAAGTTCGCAAAGCCGAACACAGGGAGATTTACCAGAGCATCGCCAAAGGAGAAGTCAAGAAGGTGAACGTGTCGGAGGAACGAGCCATGAACTTGGACAAAACCGGCGCGGCCAGAAGTAGCGGCACGAGCAGCCTCGAGGAAAAGGCTCCCATGGAAAGAGGGAAGCTTTTCTTCCGGGTGTTGAGTATTCTCAATATCAAAGTGCCGGATCTCAACAAGCGCAAGGCCAAGTTCAACATCACATTGGACAATGGCGTCCATTGCATCAAGACGCCGGACTACAACATGAACGACAAGCGTGTGGCCATCAACAAAGAGTTTGAGTTGCTCGCCAGCAACGGCAAGCCACTTCAGTTCATCATGACCATGAAAGCCTCATACGAAAAGGCTGCGTTAGGATACAAAGAGGTCAACGAGACGAAGGTGGTGCGGTCGCGCACCAAGCTCGGGCGGTTGTTTGGGTCCAAGGATGTCATCACCACCAGCAGATTCGTTCCCAACGAGGTGAAGGACCCCTACGACACAATCTTCGCCACGGACGGATCGTTTGCTCGATGCTACATTGACTTGGACAGCTACGAGCAGCAGGTCATGGGCCGGGCGCAAGTTTTCCGGGTCCAGTGCTTCAACGAGTGGGGCAACATGGGCAAAATGGAGCCGTACCCAATGTGCACGTTGGAGGTGAAGATGTTGTACATTCCCAAGTTGAAGGAGTACGAGGTGTTGCCCCGCAGCATCAAGTCTGCGTACGAGAGCTTGCAGGACATGAGGCACGAGAGAGACATGAGGGTGGAGGGCTATTTGCACCAGGAGGGAGGAGACTGTGAAACGTGGAAGAGGCGGTGGTTCCAATTGGAGGGGACGTCTTTGGTGGCGCACAGCGAGTTTTCCCACAAGACGCGTGCCAAGATCAACCTCGAGAAGGTGGTGGAAGTGATCTTTGTGGACCGAGAAAACATGTCCAAGTCGTCCGGCAACTACCGCAACTTCAGCGACATGCTCTTGATGGAGAACATGTTCAAGATCAAGTTTGCCAACGGCGAGATCATTGATTTCGGTGCATCGCTGAAGAGCGACAAGAATACGTGGATTGAGGCCATCCAGGAGATTGTGTTCCGCAACAAGTTCCGGCGGCTTCCATGGGTTCGGTTAATGCAGGAGAGGAACCAGGGCTGGGGATCGGGCTAGGGACAGGCTAGGGACGGGCTAGGAAAGATGTACAGGCCTAGCTGCAGCTACGCTTTGCTGAACAAGGACCATTGAGGTTCTGGGCAAAATCCCGACATTAAATTATAACACTAAAGATTGTTGAAGGCGATTACCTATTAGGGTTCTGCGCGTCTCTGTAATTCGTTCTGGGTAAACTCCTCAGTAGGCAATATATTTTAATACTATGAAACAGTTTTCACTCTCTGAATATCTGCCTGGTCTCGTGTAGCGGAACCTCAAACAGCCGTATCGTGTGGCTGGTAGTGCATATTATTCGGCGTGCATGACTTCTTATGCGCGGAATGTTCCGCACATGATGAACCTGCATGTTGTGCTGGGCTACATCAGAGATTCCGCCCGGTCAGGTATAAATAGAGAAGCGGGGCGCAGATGACAAAACCCGGTTAATTCTCTGAACTCCTATTACGTATTGAGAGGCATATATTATCATGACTATTGCTAGGCGTAATATAATCCCAAGTCCCAAGAGACACGTATGAGCCTCATCGAAGCACCTGCAGTCAAACGAAACAGAACCACAGGATGCAAGAGCAGAATGCACGCGCACTGGTTCATCTGTATGCTGTCGGTCCTGCATGCAGTGCCCGCCGGCTAATCCTCATGTTCCAGCAGCCCAGCCTCACTACCACTGTCGGGGGTGCTCGTCAGGCGGGGTGGTTGAGGCTGCTTGAAATTCTGCTCGTTTTGTTGCTTTATGGATTGAATCCATTTGCGCTCTTCTTGGCCAATTTGATAATGTAATTTACCCCATTCTTTTAAAATGAATAGGTCAAGCTTTTCGCGTTCTCGGATATAAAGATATTTGATTACCGTTAGCGGCAGTCTATGAGAAAGCAATTTACACTGGTAGTGGCTAAAGTCGAACCTCATCTCGAAAAGCTCAAGCTGTAGCCATTCTATGTGCTCAAAGCGAGGATGCTTTTGAAGAATCTGGGTTAATTTGTGGACAGCTTCCGCTTGCTCCGAGAATGCGGCCCCCTCTCTTTGTTTGGTGAGTTTGAGTGCTTCACTTTCCCACTCCTCCTTTGACAAATTTGAGAAAGTTTCAGACAAGCTTTCCTGTACATCAGGTGGAATGGTTTCGAAATCAAGATACGTGTCGTACCGGGCATAATTCATTCTAGCGCTTTGGAGGACTTTGAAAAGAGATTCGACATATTTGTACCTTTCTTGGAAATGTTCGTGAACAAAATTTTCGTCGAAGATATAAGTTGCAGTACCCCAAGCTTTATATGAGGTTTCTAAGTTCGGGAATTTAACTTGGTCGCGTTGGTTGCACCTTATTTTAATTCCCTCGTAATACCGCGATGACCCACTTTCAAACATCAGGGATTTAAGGGTGTCTCTTGTTCGAGAATGACTCTCGCTATTCATAGTGATGCAATTGTTTTGGTCTTTGTCGAAGGCGTTTTCCTGGACCGGAATTCTCAGGCGTTCCTCTGCTTCGTGGTGGGGTTTCTTTGGTATGCAGTCAATCGAGCTGCTTCCAACACTAGTGAAAATGAATATCCGGGTTGTGCAAGCTCTTATAGTTTTCAAGGAGACTTAAGCGCCGGGTGTTTAGGTTCAGACGCTGGCTGCTGTTGCATGTTCAAGGTATAAGTGAGCGTGCACGCTGCACAAGCGTTAGGGAGAGCGCCGCCTTATACCCATTGAGCGGTTGTAATGACGACCACAGCCCTACACCGGGCGGTTAGCGAATGCTCTCTTTATTTTGAGCTTATAGCAGCAATCAAGATATCACCGGTGGTGGGACTCCTTAGTATGTCCACCAATCCCGAACCCACAAGAAATACCCCTCGTCAAACTTCAGTGGATCAATCGTTAGATTTGGAAAAAGAGCTCAACTCTCAACAACATATGAATTTGTGCATAATTGCTTGAGGGCGGTGTTGAGTTGAACACTTACCTGCACGTAGTCTAGAACCTCCTAGTGATGCTCGTAGAGGGTGGAACTTCAGTTCTCCGATCGATCATTTCTATTCCAATCTTTGTCCTCTTTACTTGGTTCAGGCCGAACGGCATTTTGTATTCAATGGCCCCCGAACATGGGCGGGCATCCCTCACTTATATATTTTTTACCTGAGCCCCTGCGTCTGCTGCCAAGAGCTCGAAAGGGATCGGGCGTAGCAGGTATGCCACATGTCTGCA
>WFIW01000048.1:0-87770 GCA_009756535.1 Metschnikowia sp. UFMG-CM-y6306 | reverse complement strand
CGAGCATGGAGGCGAGGTCCGACGTCATACCGCGTCTAGCCGTGCATCGCAGTTTAATGGAGTGTCTATGGGTAGTACACTACCCATGGGGAGCCTAACAAAAGGGATTTAACAACAATTCCAAATTTCAAAACAAACGTGGACACACGAAAGGTAACGGGAAATTTGGCAATCAGAGAGCTTCTCAGAAAGGTTCCCAGAGATGCTCACCTCACCAGAATTCTAATCAAAAGCCACTGAACCGGGCTGGAGCACTGGATTCTACCTCGGCTGTGAATAGATATTTCTACCTCTGCTGTGAATAGATAAAATCACCTCGGCTGTGAATAGTGTGTTCTTCAAAGCTGAAGTGCCTCCCTCCTCTGAATTATATTCCTCTGATTATTGTCGGTGTAGGTTTCTTTTGGATGGCTCCGCTGTCATCTCGTTAATGACAAGTCGTTACTCTCTAACTTTGACTCTCTAACTTTGTCTCTGATACCACAGATTTCGAAGTGGTCAATGGTACATCTATGGTCTTTCACGGTTACGGTCAATTGCATCTACGTCTTACTCCGAAACATTCCTTATCGATATCGAAGGTGCATTTGTACCTCAGGTACGCACTAATGTGCTTGCAGCTCTTGATATTCCTTCACTCTCTGTACGCTTTCGTTCCCTGACGTCTGGAATTACCACCCCATATGTGAAGTTCTATCCCTCTGCTGCGTCTGCCCCGGTTGTCATTCCGTCCCTCTACAAGGACAAACAAGAAAGGTTTCCACGACGGACGTAAGATTCAGAGGACCATGAGAGGGCCCAAAATGGCCGCAGGTTAGACTGAAGGGTTTCCCAGTGAATTCCTCCAAGATCTTTACAAACTGCCTAATTGCTTGTGGGTTCATGAGCAATCAAAGTAAATACTGGAATAGGAAGGCGCCTGAACTGGAGAACGGTACGCACTTGTTATAGTCCCAACAAGCACCGGAGAATGACTGCGAATTTCGCTCGGGTGGCCCGTCGTGGACAGAGGAGTGCACATGGCCAAAAAATGGCTCCTGTTTCTGGAGTTGATTCGGCGGCGTGGGAGGACTCTACCAAAACGCATCTATGAAACCCGCTCAATACCCTGAATGGATTTTGGTCTATGGACGAATAGCCCACAAAAATGTGACGTTAATAATCCATACTTGTGCAACATGCATTCAAATGTCATTTAGCATCAAATAATGCTCTGGACAAATGGTTCAGCCAATGGATTCGAAACTGGTTTAGGATCTGATGAAACACAAACAAATAGTCAATTTGCAAACTATTGCACCCTTGCCAATTATAATTCTTTGTTACATCCACTAAATATCAACTGTTATGGAATAAAGGTTAGAAATTCTGGAACAAGTACCACCCTGTTTACCTTATATATTTACGAGTGCTTGATGATCTTAATCCTCTCCCCCACATATTGCCTAACTTATACTTGAGATATAAAACTGCTCCTAAATAGATCCAACATGGGTGGCGCACTACCCATGGATACACAATTGACCGACGTGTGGTTGCAAGGGAAACCGGCAATAACCCAGGTCTAGAGAGGCGTGTTCAACCGCCCACTTTCGCTATGAGATTGTGGCTCCCTCGACGCAGTCTCGCCGTCCCCCTTTCCGGCTCATACCGTCCCCATCGGCACCTCTCAACGACCAGCCACCCGGCTGAAGAAATTGCCGACCTTCTGAGTCGACCAGTCCTGTGTAGGAAACTCGACGATGTCATGCTTCAACACTTGCTTAATCCCTTGATGATATGTGTAGCCTCGTATATCTGCAAAGAGACACATGCAGTACTGGACTGCCATATGAGCACGAAAGGTCGTTGTGATGAACTTTTCAGGGCTCTCCTTGTGACAGTGCTCAGCAAGATACACGGAACCTTCCCAAGTCTCTTCACCTGCTTAGATTGTATCTCAATGAGAATCCGACGACTCCGAGGGTTTGAAATCTTAAAGGGCAGACCACAGCCTACAGCTGAAGGTGACTGGCCTGTTCTTAAACAGCCTGAAGCCAGCTCGATCGGGCTGGACAGTTTTCTATACAAGTAGTGGAGATCCCCATGTATCAGGGATCCTAACGAATACATCTTCTCTTGAGTACTTGACCTCAAAACAACTACAAAAGGAACACATAGCTATTTTTAAATAAATCTTAATATCACATAAAATGCGGAACTCTGTCATTTTTCATTACCCAAATCTACTTTATTTTATTCTTTATAAAATTTACCTACTGCATGTTTCATTGCTACGTCCTTAGCCCATATTAAATTGCATCATTTATTTTGCCTTTCATCGTACGCATATTTTAGTGGACGTAGTCGTAGGGATGTAGTGCTGTGCGGGCTTCTTGATTTTGATCCAGAAGGCGGGCCAGTTTAGGATTATTAATTAAATTATTTAATATTTCATTATATTTATTTAAAGTTTTTAATTTATAATTTATTAATTCTAAAATTAATAATAAACCTTTAGTATTAGATATTATCAAATTTGTACCTGATTTATATAATGATTTATTTAAATAATCTTTATTATTTTTAGATGATATATGATTTATATTTTTAACTTTACCATAACCTATTTGTTTTTTTAATCAATAAGCAGCTGAAATATCTTTTATATGTAAATTAATAATTAAATTACTTTTATTATCAAAATAACTATTACCATCAATTAAACCGGCTAAGTAATAACCTAATTGTTCTTTATTATTAGGTCTATATTTATTAGGAACATGTTCAGATATTTTTTTTTTATTTAAATAAGATAAATGGCGACCTATGGCCGATATACCCGCCCACCTTTGGTGGGCGGGTATTATAGAAGAATGTATACATCTTTTTGTTAATAAATGAGATTTATTAATAGGTCCCTGCGATTTCATAACGGGTTCACTAATGACAAAATTTTCTCCTTCAATTTGATTTGCTTCTTCCGTGAAAAAGCGTTACGTTGAAGCGTTTGGGTATTTGTTGACGGATGTTCAATTCTGCCGGATGTTCAATTCTGCCGGTGGCTTCGACCCGTTCATCGAGAGTGATTTCCTTGGTGTTGGGTGCTTCGTGATAGAACACTCTCGCTTTAACATGGCCGATCTGAAGGAGCTCATGGTCCCGTGTTGGATCGACGCAATGTGATTTCTGCCCAGTGCTCTGAGTGTCAAAGTGAAGAAATTCAACCAAGCGAGGGTAAGCGGCGGGAGTAACTATGACTCTCTTGAGGTAGCCAAATGCCTCGTCATCTAATTAGTGACGTGCATGAACGGATTAACGAGATTCCCACTGTCCCTATCTACATCTAGAAACCACCGCCAAGGGAACGGGCTTGGAAAAATCAGCGGGGAAAGAAGACCCTGTTGAGCTTGACTCTAGTTTGACATTGTGAAAAGACATCAAGGGTAGAATAAGTGGGAGCGCCAGTGAAATACCACTAACAATTATAAACCTTATTTTGCCCTCTTCTAACTGTACTTGGTGGTTCTATTTCGGGAAGTGAAGGTAGCGCTAGTTTGGATGGTTTCTTTGCTTCAGGAGTCTCTTTTATAGGCCTCTCTTTCGGCCTGTCCTGGGTCGCACTGCGCATGGGTGCAAATTGCCAAGTGCGGTTGAATCACTATTTATTTCTATCTTCGATCTTTATTTCTATCTTCGATCTTTATTTCTATCTTCGATCTTTATTTCTATCTTCGATCTTTATTTCTATCTTCGATCTTTCTTTTCAGTGCCGAATCAGAAAGGCTCCTTGTGTAGGAAAGCATCTCGATAAAGCATCTCGATAAGAAGCATGTTTAGGAGGACATAAACACCTCCGGCCGTCGCATAACACAGGTCTCGTGAGGTAACCACAGTCCTTGAATAAAGTACCAGAACGTCCAAGCTTGTCGACAGAGGCCACGTGGTGTGCTTGAGGAATCGGTGGAGGTGGAGGACGAGATGAACGCATGGTGAAGAATATGGACTGCATCAACGAGAAACCCCTGGAACGAGGTCAACAAAAAGCCTCTCAAATTTGCTATGCTTCGTCGTCGTTCCAGATCCTTTGGAAATAAAAGGCCTTGAGGATAGACCTAGCTCATACACTAAACATGGTCCAAACAGTAACGGTAGAAAGACCGCGCCCACCAGAGTAAATTTGAAGCCCACTTAAGCCGAACGCCTCTACCGTTTAAAGCAAGAGTGGGTGGTGTTGTACTTTTCTCAGCCCTTCAAGATTAATCATCGCTTCAGATTGCAAATTGTATGTCCAGTCGCCCCATTCTGCAGCCGTTTCTTGTTCAACTATGACTTCCCAACACTATCCATCCCAAAGGAATAGTAGTTACCCCATCCCAAAGGAATAGTAGTTACCCCATCACAAAGGAATAGTAGTTACCCCACCCTAAAGGAATAGTAGTTACCCCACCCTAAAGGAATAGTAGTTACCCCATCCCAAAGGAATAGTAGGTTATCCTGTGCTATGGGGCGGTGGGTACATTTGCAATGAGATGGATCCGACTGTTTAATAAAAAGCTAGCCGCATGAGGTTGGCCGGCAATCCTTGTAGGGTAAAGGACCGGCTCGATCGGGTGCAGGGTGGCTGGTGTCTTTACAGTCCGAAGGTCCCAATGAGGCCGGATTTAGTAGGATAGGGGACTGCGGCGGGAATGCACCCGAGGGAACCGCGACCTTGTCACGGGGGATGGTTGCAGTTGGACACGCCGGTTGTGGGATACCGCTTCCACTTTGTCCTTGTGTATCCATGGGTGGCGCACTACCATGGGGTTTCTGGCGTTGCTTCGATAAGTATGATTTTTAGAGGCCCAAATAGTATGTTGCAATTAGAGGCTAAGGCTTGTCTTTTTGAGCAGAAAGGTCCAGAAGTCTAGTGCTCACGACTGGCTTCTCATACCTCCTTCGGCTGTTCCCATTCTTGGGAATTTGTTTGCTGCACGTCCTGGATATCAAATCTCTAGCCATTCTAAAGATTCCCTTTCATAATTTCCAACACATCTCCGCAAAGAGTGTTGTTTCTAGGAAACTGTGTTCAACTGACCGTCTTGGAAGGCCTGCGCATGGGAATTTCCAAAAACAGAACAATAACCGTACGGTTTAGATGGCTAGGCAGGAATAGAGTTTAAATTGCGGAGCAGTGAACATCTCTAAAACAAGATACACCAGAGCCAACGTGGTAGACCTCCTCGAGATTGATTCAGTGTCGCAGTAAACACAAGTGATGACAATGGAACCAGAGACTTTTGGTTGGACCTAACCGGAACAAGCAGATTCAAGACCGTCGTGAGATTTTGCTAATTGGAGAGTGAAAGGGAAGCCAAGAATTTAGGCTGGGAAAGAGATAGTGCCAGCGAAAGCGAAGAGCCCAAGGAGGGTTTTCCAAACAGGGCAGCCAGGTCAGAATGTGGTAGGGCGACTTGAGGGCCACCCAGAGCAAGTATTGAGGCTTTCACTGCGATTGTTCGCGTCTGTGGTTCACGAAAACGTGTAATTTCGAGTAGGGCGGCTCTGGAAACAGGGATAACCAATACCAGTCAAAAGACGAGTATTTTTCCATTTGTTTAGTAAACTTTTTTAAGACAAGGCCGCCATAATTTTAGATTTTATGGACAGCTTCTTGACGCAAAGCGCCACCGGTAAAGATCAAATGGACCTAGGCGGACACAGCTCAGCAAATCTGGCAACAACCGCTCAACTTTCCGGTCCCTGTCTCTGACCGTAAATTTTGGGTAAATATGACAATGTAACTTATGTCAGGCGAACGGAAATATCAGTATCCCAACGATAGACCTGAACTCGCTCTCTTCACAAGGCTCTTCGTCTTCATCACTGGTTGTTTTCGTATGCTTTTTGATCAGCGGTAGGCCACCTGCTCGGTCTAAATCTTTGAGTAACCCAATACTTGTCCACAGGGAGGAAGATCCCTGAGCTTACCACTTCATTTGACCAATTGGAAGAGTTGACGGCGACTTAAAAGAATGAGTTTCGATACTGGCGTAAATCAACGATTTACTTAGTGATATGGGAGCACTCACCAGAGGCCAACTTCTCATGTTGCTGCCGTGCCCATATGATGGATAAAGTCCCTGTGTCTATCATATCAGCATCATTGGTGGCTGAGTGTCTTGCTCTAATCAGTTGCTTCTTTTCACCACTCATGGCAGAGACACTTGCTGAATCCCAAGAATGAACGAGGTCGAAGGAAAGGTCAAGATCCTCGAAGGAAGAAGAGAATGTCTCAAGGTCCTCATCAAGTGAGAGGGTGCCAATCATCTCACTGCTCCGAGCCCCAGACTGTATATGGTAATGCGTCATGGGTGCCGCACTCACTCTGGGTGCAAAATTACCCTGAGCCGTCAAAGCACCTTCGCCAATGGCCCGAAGCAATTTTTGGGCTTGTTCTTTGCCCCCGCAAAGAAACGAAATCTTATGCAACCGCTGGCGGAACCATATTTCCGAGAAAACTCAGTCCTGCACCGGGTGGCCTTGGATTTAGGACGCCAGTGATGTATATCTCATCGAATGATCAATCCATGCACAACCCGATCTTAACAATCCAGCAGTTTCATCGAAGAAATGCACTCGAAGAAATGTGCATTTTGAAGGAGCCAGCTGTAGAAACACATGCTTGAATCGTCGGAAGAAATACTCCTCGGCGAGAAACTTGTTTTGATGGTTAGCATGAATCTGCTTCCCCTCCAAGTCATGCAAAAAAGGCATCCACGGGCTCCGGTACGAACTCCACGCGTCGGAGCAAGCTGGCCTGTTTCCTCACGCGGGAGTGGCGCCAGAGCGAGCTAGATTTGGTGTAGTCGTGGCTGGAGGCCGCCTGTGCGTCGATGGCCCGTTGGAACCGGACCTTCCCCTGGCAATACTTTCCAGCCGGACCAAGCACTTCGGCCCCCGCCACCGCACCGAACCCCGCCATCACCTCCGCCAAGAGCGCCTCATCCATGTGCGCGCCAGGGTCAGGCCTCTGCTTCCACCACACGTGCACCGACTTGTGCAAAAACCCCGTCATGTACTGCGGCACCTCAAGCTCCCGGCTGCCAATATAGCCGCCGCCTTGCTGCATATGATGCTGAAGATTCCGGCGTAGAACCGTGCCTTTTTGGCTGAGCATCTGCTCCTGCACCTGTGCCTGCTGGTGCTCGTGTGCTGGGGACTTGGCCGCCCGCTCCTGCCCTGCTAGCTTGGCACGAAAAGCCGTCACTTTTGCAGCGGGGCTTGAGCTGCTGGAAGCACCCGATCCGGGCGCAGCCCGCTGCGCTGTCATCTCATCGTACTGCCTTCGGAGCTGGGGCAGTGTGAGCACCGAGTATATGGCCTGGTGAAGGTGGAACTTGGCGTGAGCCTCTGCCGACGGGTCCTTATCGGGGTGGAACTGGAGGGCCAATTTCCGGTACTTCTGCTTGATATCGGCCTCGGAGGCGTCGGGCGCCACGCCGAACTCGGCGTAGATATCGACCCCTTGGATCAGTGTATCCATGGCTGGAAGCTCTAGGTGCTGCGCACACTTGACCCCTTGGTGCACGGGTGTAGAGTGATGTGGGTGTATACAGGACAGGGGGATCGACGGGTTGGAAGCCCAGTTGGACAGAAAGCCACTGGGCAGAAACAGACAAAACGCAGTTGGACAGTCGCGAGAAGTGTCCCCGGAGATCGATCGAACAGTCCGGAGACACCCAGAAAATCAAGATAGAGCCGACCATCAAGACAGAGTCACGAGGACACCGGCACGTGGCCGGCCCGGGCGCGCACCCGTGCACCGGAGCTGAAAAAAGACACTCCGTCTTCTCCACCAGTCCCCTCCAGGCACTCATGTCTAGCTTCAGCCCCCTTGAAGCCACGTTCGGTGAGCGGTCGAGCGCGTACCTCAGCAGCCATGAGGATTTCCGCAAATACAGAACCCGATTGAGCAAGGCGCTCCTCAAAACTCGCCGTGACTTGCACTTGGTCACCAGTGACACCAGGCACTACCGGGAAAGCGAGAAGACGTCGCTGATCTCGCCGCAGATGTACGAGGGTGATCCCCGCTACGGCTTGGTGCTTCTTCTCGTTGCAGAGAGAGACAGCGTGTACTCTTTGGAGATCAAAAGCTTGCTTGAGGCGAGTGGGGAGCGAAAGGCTCCATACAGGAAGTTGATGGTCACCAGGTTGAAGAAGGCCGTGGCCACGTGCCGCAAATTGGTGGCGGTGGTTGAGAACGAAGCGAATGCAGCCACGAAGCTCGAGTTCTACGTTTATGCTGCACTCATTAGTGGCGTTTACGCAGTGGCCAAGAAGCACTGGGCGCAGGCCATCGACGCCTTCTCCATCGCCAGATGCGGCTTGGAGGCCTTGTGCAGCAAGGCGGAACGCAACGAGAAAGAACAGCGTGCTGCTCTTCAGCATCGCCGGGAGTACGGCGACGAGACCGAATGGCGCTTTAGCCGGGTGTTGGCCGATGAGTTGTTCAGCACGTTGGTGGACCCCTCGTTGAGCTTGGCTTTGTCACAGAGCTCGGCGCACGAATCTAGCCCGGGCTTGAGGACCATCTCCCGAAGACGCGCCCGTGAACTGCCGGTGCCCTGGTTAGCACCGGCCGTGGACATTATGAAGTCGTTACACCCGGACCTCTTCAAGGAGGTATCTGAAGAGGCCATCCCCAAGGACATCAAATGGCGCACGCACGAGGCGCACATCTACAATGATGAGTTGGCGCAGAAGGTCCACGACTTGACGAAAGTCAAATGGAAGAGCAAGAACTCCTACGACTACGACTCCATCTTCTCGCAGTGGTCATCCTTGGTGGATATCCACAACTCAGACTTGGCCCGCAGCGAAGACATGGACGATGCGGAAAAGGTTCAGGACGGCGCCATTGTTTTGACGTACCTCAAGTACCACATGCTTTTCTCCCGCGTCAAGAGAGACCTCGTGCATCTTAGCCACTTGAGGCCAACGTCGGGCAATGTTGCCCATGTGCTTGGGAAAAATAAGGACATTGCAAAGCTTCTCTCGTCGATAATCGGCACCATCCAAGAGCTCTCGGAGTTGCCGGGCGTGTATAACGACGACGAGTTATCGCAGGGCTTGGAGCAAATGACTCGTGTCCTTGGCGCCAAAAAGTCCATGGCCATCGCCGACGCTTATGCCGCTGCTGACAAATTCCCGGAGGCGCTTAAGTTGCTCCTCCATGTGGAGGAGCAGGTGAGCGGCCTCAAAGAAGACTCTGCTGTGGAGGCATTCCCCTACGGCGTGGCCAGCAGCGACGATGTTCAACAACTCAAGGCCAGTGTTCGGCACCGCCTCTCTCAGGTGCACATCATGGCGGAGTTGCAGTCTCGCGAGTCTCGCAGGTCTAAGCTTGTCACCGAGAACATCCACCAACTCCCATCTGTTGACAGCGTCCACCGGATGACTGATGTGGATCAGCCTGCTAATGTGCGGCCTGTTTTGTGCAAGGCTGTGTTGTTTGACGTTGCTTACAACTACATTGGGTACTCCGATGCAGTGGAGCGGGACGCCAACGCAGTGAGTGCAGGAGAGCAGACGGACAAGAAGAAGGGGGGCTTTTTTGGCATTTTCGGCCGGTCCTAGATTCTTTAGACCGCCACTAGTGCCGAGGGCCTCGAGGTTTTCGCCAGAAGCTACTGATGGATGGTCTCGGGATAAGAAAGGGCCTTCAGAAGAAGGCCTTCAGAAGAGGAGCCACGATTTAGGGAGGAACTACGTTTAGAGGAACTACGTCAGAAGAGGAACTACGTCAGAAGAGGAACTACGTCAGAAGAGGAACTACTTTAGGAGGAAAGCTCCAAATTGGAAGGTCTCCATGAAGTAGCTGGTGGGAATGCCTGGAAAACCAATCTACGGGAGAAAATTACCTAGTCTCCAATCTCTCCAAGAGGCTCACCCATAAGAAGCGCTTCACAGGAGACCACAGTGAAGGTGGATTTCGGGAGGTTAAGGTGATTGGAAGCGGCTGCGGTGTTTGGTGAAAACGGACAGTCACCTTGTCGACTACTCCCAGCAGGTAGTGGCACGACACTTGGGCCATTGATATTAATATGAAGGACGTCCAGACATGTGACCGAGGCAGTTCAACTGTAGTGTTGGGGTGTTTGTTCTGGGTAAATCAGAAAGAACAATGACCACGGACTATGCAATGACCAGACTATTAACTTCGAATGTGCCTGAAGTGCGCGCGACTGCATTACAGGGTCTACAGCACTGCGTGAAGACACCCGATTGAGCAAAGAGCGACCACATTTCGACTTACATGGTGTAGCTGAAAAGGGGCAGACCAAGTGGTGCACAAGTGGTGCACAAGTGGTGCACCCGGCTGCAGACCTGAAACACGAGCGGAGTTGGGGCTTGCATGTTTGAGGGCAAATGACGCCCCTAGCATGCAGGCCGTGTTTCAGCGTCGTTCCCTGATCCGAGATCTCCCGAACTGGGGTATTTAAGTGAGTGATTCCCGCTCCTGTTTGAGGGCACCAAGAAAAAGCGGAATCCAGAAGTACCACAAGTGAAGTCCTAGTTTAGAAGATGAGATGGTAGTAAGAAGATGACTGAGGAATGCCCTGGTTACGACGAGCTGTATCTGCTGCGTCACCATATTCCAGATCCGAGACTATATGATAACATAACAAGACGAAAGCGGCCAAATCGACAGGTGTTGTAGCCGGATTCAGAGTTGGACAGGGGTCGGCTATAGAGCGTATTACCCGAAACTACCTTTTTCCGTCCGACTATGGGAGTGGTTGCAGAGGGGTGGTTGCGGTCTGCAGAAAAGACGGGACGGAAAGACGGGGCGAAGAGCCAATCAGAATGATGGTGAGGGATGTATCGTGCACCCTTTGCAAAGCAACCTCACCAGCCGCCAGACCGCCAGCCAGAGATATTAGTTTCCGAGTCAAACAAGGATTCAAGGTTCAAGGGGCCAAACCCTTCGTACGGAAATCATCAGGCACTTTTGGCGTGAAACAGAAAATGCTTGAAAATGCTTGAAAATGCTTGAAAATGCTTGAAAATGCTTTAGGTGCTTGAAAATGCTTTAGGTGCTTGAAAATGCTTTAGGTGCTTGAAAATGCTTTAGGTGCTTGAAATTGCTTTAGGTGCTTGAAAATGCTTTAGGTGCTTGAAAATGCTTTAGGTGCTTGAAAATGCTTTAGGTGCTTGAAATTGCTTTAGGTGCTTGAAAATGCTTTAGGTGCTTGAAAATGCTTTAGGTGCTTGAAAATGCTTTAGGTGCTTGAAAATGCTTTAGGTGCTTGAAAATGCTTTAGGTGCTTGAAAATGCTTTAGGTGCTTTGAGTGCTGCGTCATTGACAAGCGAAAATTGAGAATGGTGGTTCAATCCCCAAGGCACCCGCTCTCAAAGGTGTCTGTCAAAGGACACCTGCTTGAAAAGCAGTAGACGGCATCGTTCATTGCTTCATACGGCCTTCTATTCAAAAAAGCAAAGAATCAGGCACTACCTTGCAAAGTGCCGAATCGATAAAGGAGCGGTGATTATACACCGAAGCTAAGAATCATAACCAAGCTTCGCTTTTTCTTAGCAGCCTGCGATCGCTAGCCGAGGTGGATGAACATACTACGGTGGAGCATCTTCGAACATTGTGAAGACGAAGTGAAACCGAGCAAGAGATGGCCTTGATAGATTTTGAGACCGTGAAACAGTCGGCAAGAGCTGATTCGTCTCGCAAGGCACACAGCTGCAGTCGCTGTGGCGGGCCAAAGAATTTTGCAGCTAAGCATTCGTTGGATTTCAAGGCAGAGTCTCCTGATCAAGCTGCATTGGTTGTGAACGCTAGAGATGTGGGATTTGCTTTCGCCAAAGACAGAGAAAGTCTGTCGTACAGTTATGGACAAGAGCACCAATATGAACGACTCCATACTATTCCTTTCACCTGTGCTAGAAAGGGATGCCTTGCATTTGAAGCGTTCTGATGGCCTACTTGTCGTGCACACTAAGGGTGCCGATCATTTACCAGCGCCTTTCTTCAGTGACGGCTGAGGAGTATTGAAGAAAACAGCTTGCACTCGGAGGACTTTGCAACTGACGGGTTAGAACTTTGTGTATCGCACAAAGGAACTCAGCGAAGATTTTCGAGTCTGAGACTCAAGCAAGTGATTCTTCTTTAGACGATTCCAAAGATTCACCAACATGGGATGAACCGCTATCAACATGGAATTAAACATGGAATTAAACATGGAATTGAACATGGAATTAAACATGGAATTAAACATGGAATTAAACATGGAATTAAACATGGAATTGAACATGGAATTAAACATGGAATTGAACATGGAATTAAACATGGAATTGAACATGGAATTAAACATGGAATTGAACATGGAATTAAACATGGAATTTTTCTGGGGTATTCGCGGGAATGATATGAACTGGTGCCTGAAGGAGAGGTGTGCAATCCATTGACAACCTCATAACTGAGGATTGAAAAACAACCTTGGTTCCAGCTCGAGCTCGAAGAAGTCATAGCCGCCATAAAGGATGCGAACTTGGAATTTATGAATCGAAGCGCCCGGGTTCAAGACAGGCTTTTCCGGCACCGCTGGACGCCAGAGCATTCGACTCAAGGGTCGAGGCAGCGGACAGCACCGTGTGTGCCAAAGCTAAAGCCACTTCTTGAGGCCACCGGGACCAACCATTCCTTTTCCCAGTTAGATCCGCCTTGAGTAGTGCGCTACCCATGGATACACAAGATACTGAGTATTTGATGTGGACACGGAAATGGTTTATTCTATCTGAGTGCACTGTCTAAAATACATTATCCCTAACTCCCAGCCTTATCTTATGCCAGCCTTATCTTATGCCAGCCTTATCTTATGCCAGCCTTATCTTATGCCTTATCTTACACCCAGCCTTATCTTACGCCCAGCCTTATCTGTACATCCTACGAGTCTTGATACGAGTCTTCCACTTTGCTTTTTCGTGAAATACACGACAATTAGACTCCTTTGATGAATTCCTCGCTTTTTGTCCATAAAGTAGAACCATGAGTACAACCGAGTCGTTCTGCTGCGATTAAATCCATGCTCCACCATTGTACGCTATGGATCATTTTCCAATTCCATGCTTTCAGAAGACGATTCGTGGATTTGCGTATACCCAGCACATCGACGAATAAGCTATGCCACCTTTCTTTTTGATTGTGGATATTCCAAACCACTATGGTCCAATTCAAACGTCCACCTCCGAGACTTGGACATGGCCCGACAGTTGCAGCTTACCGCATGCAACGTGGTGCTTTCGGACGCAGCGCGGTGCTTTCGGACGCAAGGGCTCCCTTTACAGGCTCGGACCCGCCTGAGACGCCATTCTCAACTAAACTAGCCCAACCGGGGCCTTTCGGGCGGTATTCCGGTCCTGTGTTGAAGCCGTGGCCCGTTCTGATAGGTGTAGACGATCCCCTTGTTTGAATCAACGAATGCATCATCTTTAAGCACTAGATGCTAAAGAATCAATCACCGGCATGGCCCTCAAAACCAGTGTAAAAGTTAAAGAGTAAAAATGGCATAAAGGGAATGGAGGAACTACCCAAGAGATTTTATTGAAGAAAGAGGTTATGGATACATTTTCGATCCACATTTTTGCTTGCCAATTCCCATTGGCCTTCCCGATCTCCATACCTAAGCTTAGTCTAGTTCGGAACTAGAGTCGAGCAAGATTTGCGCATGGTGCAGGGTCTGAAGCCTATCCTCTGTAGTCTCTGTGAATATTTTGGTTTTGTTGCACACCTGTTTTTGAAGCTTTATGCATTCTTGGCGATTAGTCTAGAGAAGGTCTAGGAGAGGTCTAGGAAAGGTCTAAGAAAGGTCTAAGAAAGGTCTGAGAAAGGTCTAAGAAAGGTCTAAAGGTCTAAGAAAGGTCTGAGAAAGGTCTGAGAAAGGTCTAAAGGTCTGAGAAAGGTCTGAGAAAGGTCTAAAGGTCTGAGAAAGGTCTGAGAAAGGTCTGGGAAAGGTCTGAGAAAGGTTTAGGGTCTAGCACAGGTCTACTATCTGGAGTAAGCCTCCATGTACTCCCGGTCTTCATCGTCCTAGATAGCCTGATCTTTATCTGTCAGAATACACTCTTGCTACCCAAATGTCTAAAGTCGTCTAAGTAGTGCTCGTTCAGTGTTTCTGACGCTTTGTTCAATATCCAATTTTGCGTGCCTTGTCTAGATTGTACACCACTTCTTGACCCGTCAGTCTGGTTGTGTGGTCGTTGGTATGCCTCGTGGTCTAACCAATGCCTCAGACCCGCGCCACGTGACATGGAGCCGACTTGGTTCCGAGGGTGACGCGGCAGTCGTGCGCCACCATGTACATGCCTCATGGGCCCGGAGCCGTCGGAACCTGCCTGGCCTAGCGGCCATAAAAACACGTCCCCCTGCCGCACGCCACCGCCGCTCCTTTGTATGCTCTCTCCCCTCCTTAACCCGTGCCCCCCGCATCCAACTGGTGTACTGGGCTTTCTCGTGCCGCGACTCCTCGCCATCTCTACACATTAGCTCCGGAGTTGCACTTGCCCTTGTTCTATTCATTCTTCTTTTGCTCCACCGCCCACTTTTCACTTCACCCACCCCTTCTTCTTGGCGCCCCATTATCGCATCCGCCCCCTATTTCCCGGACTGTTGCCCCGCGATTTATCCCAATTGATTCATCCCAATTGATTTATCCCAATTGATTTATCCCAATTGATTTATCCCAATTGATTTGGTCCAATTGATTTGGCCGCTAGATTGCTGATGAAACCTGATTCTGCCACGCTGCTCCCCGCCACAACCCCCGAAGATGAGGCATCCAACTCGCAAAGAGATGTTGCTGCTGCAAATTATACCCCTATAGATAAGCTCGATCCCGCGGCAAAGGAGCTGCATTTGCTGCGCCTCCACATAGATCCTGATCCGGATGAACCCTTGGAGTCCGCCTCTGAGGATGCCTCGAGAATCGTGCCTTCCCTAGGGGACGAGCTGTCGATGAGTGGTAGCACCAGGATTCATGAAAAGAGTGCCCGTGCTGCTCGGAAGCTGAATCCCGGCAGCAAGGAAGCTTCTCGAAAGGGGGTCAACGCTCTGGGTACATACGCTCAAGACCAAGACACTTCAAGCAAACATTCTCTAGGCAAACATCCTCAAGACAATAGCCTCCTAAAAAACTCCCTAGACGGCGATCCCCGGCGCAACACTCCGCTAGACCACAATTTCCGCAGCAATCCGCTAGACAAAACTGCACCAGGCGGAACTCATCTAGACAATAATCCCCCACCGAACCACCTGGACAATAATCCGCAGGCGAATCAGCTGGAAAAGGGGCCAGGTAATCATATGAACAAAAGTCTGCCAGGCAATCATCTGGACAGTAATCCGCCAGGCAATCTGGACAATAATCCGCCAGGCAATCACCTGGACAAAGGTCCCCCGGGCAAAAGCGCCGCAAGCAATCTAGACAACAACTCAACCATTGCCCGTGACTTTGGAGGTATAACCTCTTCTACAGCGTCTCATCAGCATGTTTGTGAACAGCAAATACTTCTGAGCTTCTCGGTTCCAAAACCGCCCATTTCCACCCAGGAACTGACGCTAGACAAAAACCACCCCGAGAATTTGACTTCGTCCGTGAATCTTCCGCGCACCCTTTGGATGGGCGATATAGACCCGTGGCTCTATGAGAAGGATATCGTGTACATTTGGTGGATCGTCCTCAAGAAAAAAGTTAGCGTGAAGTTCATCACCCCCAAGGGAAACACCCTGCTGAACATGGTGTTCTCCGCCCATTCCGGATACTGCTTCGTGGAGTTTCCTCTGTACCAGGATGCCCAGCAGGCTTTAAGCCTTAACGGTCAGTTGTTGCCGGATATTGCCTTGCCGTCTCAGCAAGGCCACGCCCATGACCCGGACAATCAAAAGAAGTACTTCCGCCTCAACTGGGCCGCGGGGGCCACGCTATCCGCCAAGATCGTGGACGCGCCCGAGTTCTCTTTGTTCGTGGGCGACTTGAGCGCCTCCACCACCGAGGCGCATTTGCTTCTGTTCTTTCAGAAATCCTTCCCCGACTCCATTCGAACCGTGCGAGTCATGGCCGACCCTGTCACCGGGAAGTCCCGCTGTTTTGGGTTCGTCAGGTTTACTTCTGATGCTGAAAGACAACGTGCGCTTAGAGAAATGAATGGTCTCATGTTTGGCGGCCGCCCCTTGAGGGTTGCTTTGGCCACTCCCCGAGCTAGCGCTTTCGACCGCCACCATCCCGACTTCAGAATCCCTTTCTCCTCCCCAAGGAACGGCTTTCCGCCTTTGTATGGCGACATGGCGGGGTACTATCCTCCCCCCATCATGACTAATGGCCCACATGGCATGCCTGGCCAGTCCTTTGGAAATGCCCCCCGTGAGGCCCCTAATACCACCGTCTTTGTTGGGGGGCTACTGTCGGACATAAGTGAAAAGACCCTATACACGCTGTTCCTGCCGTTTGGGGAGATTCTCCTGGTGAAAATCCCCCCAGGCAAAGGCTGTGCGTTTTTGAGATTCTCCACCCCCGAGTCGGCGCAAGACGCTATTGAATCCATGAAGGGCTTCATCATTGATGGAAACCGCATTCGCCTCGGCTGGGGCCGCACCTCAGCCAAGAAGAAGAGCTACATGGGACAGCAACGGGCCGCACCCCAAATGCACGCCGGCTCAGCGATGGCCATGGGAATTGACCCAGCATCGATGTTTCGTCCCAATTACTCTGCTCTATTTCCGCCCCCGATGCCGGGTGCAAACTTGCCATACTCTGGCATGCTACCGCCTTCCAATATGATGCCTTTCTTGCCAGCCGTTATGGGTCCAAACGAAGCAGAACCTCTTAATGGCGGTCAGGGCAATGGCAGTCAGGGCGATGAGGGGGCCTCTTACTCTGGGTCCATCCCAGCTTTTTTCCTGGAACACCCCAACGGCTCCGGCTACCCACATCAAGTGGAACAGGAGCTCTCAACTGCGCTCGACAGTGTGTCTCTCGGCGAAACTGGGGAAGCCCTGAACCACGGTGCCGATTCCAGCCAAGAGCACTTCAACCAGGGCCAAATCCACCAGGGCCAAATCCACCAGGGCCAGTACAACCAGGGCCAATTCAATCAGGGCCAATTCAATCAGGGACAATTCAATCAGGGCCAATTCAACGAGGGCCAATTCAATCAGGGACAATTCAACCAGGGACAATTCAACCAGGGCCAGTACAACCAAGACCAATTCTACCCAAACCAGTTCCAGGTTTTGCCTCAAGGATATTTCCCTTATGGCATGTACCCAATGCATAGCACGTACGGCCCCGGAGGCACGAATGCAGAGCCGGAGACCGATGAACACTAGACGATGAAGTCCAGGGTCAGATAAAGCAGAGCGGGTCTGGTCGGCGTCAGGCCTAGCTCTTTATGGATAGAACGGCGATGAAACGATGATACTATGATACGCTGATACGCTGATACGCTGAAAGTGATAACACTTCGGAAGCTCGAAGCCCATTCTCTACTGGCATTGGTCTACGTGTGAAACACAAGCAAATATATTGAAAACAATCAGAGTTCGCAGGGAACACGAGAATAAAAGCCTAGGACCGCTCGCCTCTCAATCTCCTGGCAAGCTGGATGTCCTTCTTCTGAATGGTGACTCTCTTGGCGTGGATGGCGCACAAGTTGGTGTCCTCAAACAACGACACCAAGTAGGCCTCCACGGCTTCCTGAAGCGCACCGATGGCCGAAGACTGGAATCTCAAGTCGGACTTGAAGTCCTGGGCGATTTCCCTGACCAACCGTTGGAAAGGCAACTTTCTGATCAAAAGCTCGGTGGATTTCTGGAACCGTCTGATTTCTCTAAGGGCGACGGTACCTGGCTTATATCTGTGGGGCTTCTTGACACCGCCCGAGGCAGGGGCGGACTTTCTGGCGGCCTTGGAGGCCAACTGCTTTCTTGGGGCTTTACCACCGGTGGATTTTCTTGCTGTTTGCTTTGTTCTGGCCATTTTGCGTGGAAGAGTGGGACTAGGAGGAGGAAAAAATTTAGGAGGCAAAGTGCGAGCAGGACACGTTCAGGGGGAGGGGTGCACGGGGCCTGAGCAATCGGGAACTGCGCACCCATTGTGAGGCAGCTGCAGCAGAGGCATTTTCGCACTGGGTTCGTGGGACGTGGTGGTGGAAAAATTGGCCTATCATATTGGCGGACCCTGGCGGTGCGAACCCGCGCTGCATGCAGGATTTGCACCCACCCCGCGAGCGGTGCGGCCCGCGGCCCACCTGCCAGCCCATAAGGTGGGGACGACCGCAAGACACACCCAGAGCATGCCGCCAGAAGACACTAAAGGTGGTACCAGAAGACACTAAAGGTGGTACCAGAAGACACTAAAAGACGGTACCAGAAGACACTAAAGGTGGTACCAGAAGACACTAAAGGTGGTACCAGAAGACACTAAAAGACGGTACCAGAAGACACTAAAAGACGGTACCAGAAGACACTAAAAGGTGGTACCAGAAGACACAGCCAGAAAATGCTACCAGAAGAAGCGGCCAGAAAATCTACCAGAAGAAGCGGCCAGAAACGGGATTTCGGCACCGATTTCCGTCTGCGTGAGCGTGACTTTGTGAGCGGTGTTTGGACAGAAGTCATGATGGACAGGTCACGTGCGCGGCCCGATTCGCCCGTGCAGTCGGTCACCAATGGGCAGGCACCCAGAGGCACCAAGGAGGCCAGGCATGGGAGCAAAGAACATAAAACAAAAGCCGCATGTAGCGTTTTTAGTCACTACAGGTGGCGCTACCAATTATGTGTGTGTATACTATACAATGCAAAAAATAGCAAGAGCTATCAATAATATCCAGAGAGAGGCAGGCTACTTCCTGTACCATAAGCGCGTGACTCTGGTCTTCATCATCTTCTTTTGTAATTGGAAAACGCCGTACATCAAGGCCTCAGCGGTTGGCGGGCACCCGGGCACGTAGATGTCCACCGGCACCACTCGGTCGCAGCCGCGCACCACCGAGTACGAGTAGTGGTAGTAGCCCCCTCCGTTGGCGCACGAGCCCATGGAAATCACCCACTTGGGGTCGGGCATCTGGTCATACACCTGTCTCAAAGCTGGCGCCATCTTATTGGTCAACGTGCCGGCAACAATCATGATATCCGACTGACGAGGCGAGGCCCGGAAAATAATCCCCAACCGATCCTGGTCGTATCTTGGCGTGGACACATGCATCATCTCCACGGCACAGCAAGCCAAGCCAAAGGTCACGGGCCAGAACGAGGACTTGCGGGCCCACATGGCAATGGCATCCAACGACGTCAAGGCGTAATCAATAGGCGCAGACGCGGTCTTTTGTGACATCAAGGGGAAGTTTGTCTCCATGGGTTTCGGGGTCAAGTCCTTGGCGGGGAGCCCGACCTTGGAGGATGCTAGGCGCAGGCCTTGCACGACCACGGCGGTGTGATTGGATCTGGCTGCAGCAGCAAGGGCTTTGACTCTCAATGCTTGCATTGTGGGGGAAGGGGGGAATAAAGTGGTGTTCAAGGGTGTACGTTGGGGCTGCGATTTTTTCTTTAGGCAATCAGCAAAAAAAAGTGCGTGGTGATTGGGTGAGCCGCTGGTGCACGGGTGGGGGACGGGAAGCGAGGTGCACGGGTGGGGCAGGGTATGCCGAGGTGCACGGGTGTCCTGTGTGCACGCCGGCCCCGGATTCCCATGCTTGTCACTACTTGGCTCCTGGCTGCTGTTCAATCACCTTTCTGGTCACGTGCTGTACGCTGAGCCTTTCTCTACCTGAGGTTACTCTTTCGTAGACTCTATGCATTTGTGTACTCTGCTCTTTCTGTTTTTACCACCCTCTAGTTCTGCATTTCCAACTCCCCTATTTCATACTTGTGTTACTTGACCATGGTCTTGGACCTTCGCCATTAGGCCAGTATTTAGCCATGGACCGGGACTGACGATGAAATGCCTGGCCCCCGGTTCCATTTTTGTACTGGTGCTTGGTGGTGCTGCAGGTGGTGCTTAGTGGTGCCCTGCTTGATGGCCTCAAATGGTCTCGTTGAGATAGTCCCGGATCTGCTCTACCACCTCATCCTTCACGGAGGATGGAATCATCAGCGGAGCCTTCTCTTTCAAAGTGCTGTAGAGGGTTTCAAAATTCATTGGCTCGCTCGCGGGCTGGCTGGCTAGTTCCTTGGCTGCCAACACCGTGACACGGTCTAGCCAGCCAGACTCGTATAGTTTTAGCTTCAACAGCTGCGAGATCACGTCGTAGTTGCCCAGGTCCACGAGGTAGTTCTGGATCTGGGCCCTAATTGCATCAAGTTCGTCGGACATTGGGACAGGAAGCGGGATGGGGTGTTCAGACCGGAGGAAGATAGACGAAGGTGGACGAAATGCCAAGATGGACGAGATGGACCTAGACGGGAATAGACCAAGATAGACGAAATGGACCAAGATGGACGAGATGGACCAAGATGGACGACTGGATGGACTGGGTATGGACAGTGGCTAGAAAGAACCTTGCTGAAAGCTGGCCTCTTATAGCAGCAGCAAAACACAGGCGGCTATCTAGTGTTGAGCCAAAGTGCGGGTAGTGCACGGTACCCAAGTCGAGCAGAGTGGCTGGGGCCGCGCCAATGCTCTCCGCTACATTCCTCCCTGTTCCTCCCTGTTCCTCCCTGTTCCTCCCTGTTCCTCCCTGTTCCTCCCTGATTCTCCCTCTTGTTCGCCACTATCTGCTAGAAGACCGTCTACAGGAGTGCCCCCATAGTCAGCGCAGACGCCGGCCAAAAAACATCACCAAGATTCGCCGCCTCGGAACCGCCCAGTGCAGCCGTTTGGGAACGCTCGTCAAGCGCAAGATGAAAGAGTCCCCCTTCAAAGCGCACGTCACTTCCGTGGAGCCATTGGACCATGGCAAGTGGATCCAGACCCGCAAAATCAACTACACCGATCCCAACGGCAAGGCGCGCGTGTGGGAAATGGCCATTCGCACCACCAGGTCAGACACCACGGGCATCGATGCCGTGAGCATACTAGGCATCATTCATGGGCGCGGCGCCAAGCAGATTGTGTTGACCAAGCAGTTCCGGCCGCCCTGCGGCAAAGTGGTGGTGGAGATGCCTGCCGGGTTGGTGGACCCCAACGAGTCCATTGAGTCCACTGCGGAGAGGGAGTTGCTTGAGGAGACGGGCTACAAGGGCACGGTGGACGCGCGGTCGACGCCGGTGCTCTTTAGCGACCCGGGCTTGACCAACGCCAACATGTCGCTTGTCACGGTGAATATCGAGGCCTCCGACAACGAGGCCCCGCAGCCGCAGTTGGAGGACGGCGAGTTCATTGAGGTGTTCACCTTGCCGCTTGTCGCGTTGCACGACGGCTTGGTGGCCGTGAGCCAGGCCGAGGATGTGGCGATAGACTCCAGGTTGTTTCACTTTGCCGAGGGTATCAAGACTGCCCAGGCCCTAGGTCTCTAAGGGAAGACATATGAGCGGTTCGCCCGCGTGAAGCTTGGTGGTGATAAAGGTCACCTGTTCCAATCATGGGCCAGAGTCGAACCCATCAAAGATGCCAGAACCAGCGGCTCACTCCTGCATCGGGCATTGGGGAACTAAGGTCAGATGGAATGGGTATGCAAGGAGCCCAAGAGTCCCACATGTGGTTTCTTATGAGACCACGTGTCCCCATTGCAGTATCATTTGTGCAAGAAGTCATCCTCTATACATCGTCATGAGATTCTTTATAAGATCCTCATAAGATCCTTATAAGATCCTTATAAGATCCTATAAAATACCTCATAAGATATTTATAGGAGGTTCTTGACTGCACAAGACATTTGTGTGTTCCTAGGCAATATAGCCTTTTGCTGCCATTTTTCGATTTTTATTCTAAAACGCCTCGTGTTGAATTCTGGCCCCACCTAGCGGTACGACCAGTACGACCAGTACAGTAGGTCGCTCGGAGTACTCAGCCACCTCTATAGAGGAATGGCGTGTGCATGTCATGTGCGCAGCACTATTCCCCACTTCATCACCTCACTCCACTCTCTCACCCCATACTCTTTCTTTTTCCCGCCCAGAAACCCGTCGGACTTGCCATCCCCCTTGCCTCCCCATACATCATCCCCATACATCATCCCCATACATCATCTCCATACATCACCATCCTCATATCCGCCTCCGTTCATGTCAGAAACTTGCGCTTTGTGCTTGGGAGGAGAGTCGGAAGTCCCCCCCTTGGGCACGCTTAAAGACGCCCGCGACCTCATCCAACCGTGCTCCACGTGCCACTTGGTGACTCATCGAAAATGCCTCATAGACTATATCAACTCACTTTCCTTTTCCCGGATTGAAAGGGAGCTCGTGGGCCCTGATGACCCCAGTGGTCCAAGTGGCCCAAGTAACTCCAGTGGCCCCAGTGACTCCAGTGGCCCAAGTGACTCCAGTGGCCCAAGTGACTCCAGTGGCCCAAGTGACTCCAGTGGCCCAAGTGACTCCAGTGGCCCAAGTGACTCCAGTGACCCCAGTGACCCTAGTGACCCCAGTGACCCTAGTGACCTCGTCGGCGTGGAATCCAACAATAATCCGGACGAGTCTAGAATCTTAGCGGCGGCAATGCAAGCCCGCTTGGAGGTCCTCCTAGGCGCTGGCGCCGTTGAAACCAGAGCTCCTCTGCACAGCTCAGACTCCCCCAAGCTGTGGCGGCTCTCCGCGCCGTGTCCACAATGCAAGAGTAAAATCCGGTTCCAGCTCCAGGGCCTGGCCGTCTTGGGCATCAACACCTTCGTGCGGGATAAAATCACTGGCTTCGTCCTGTATGCCACCATCGGCTTGGGACTATTGGGCGCCAGTGCCGGCATCGTCTCGGTGGGTGTCACGGGCTTGACGGTGTGTGGGCTAAATATGGTCAAGGCACTTTCGCCCTCGTTTTTGGACTCTTTGAAGCACGCCGCCGCTCCTCGCCCTGATGCCTGGGCTGCCAATGCTCCACTTCCTGCCTCCAGCCTGATGAAATTGCACCAAATCTCGCTTCTCCCCATCATTATGTACCGCATGCGAGGCCTGCTGCTCATGGACTGCCTCTTTAAGCGCCGGCCCCGCCCTGCGTGGCCCGAGCTTTTCAACGAATTGCTCATCTGCAACTTCTTGTCGGCCTTAGGCAACCACGTGTTGGCAAAATCCTTGTGGGCAAACACGAAACGGCTCTTCGCCCAGAGTCGTGGCCCTGCGTCCGCACTTGGCCTTTTGAAAGGGGGGTTGTTGCTCCGCAACATCACTTGGACCAGCCCCGCCGTGTTGATTGCCTTGGTGGTGCCTTTCAGATGGGCCTACGACATTTTCTACAGAGAGACCTTTAACCGCCTTTACTACTCGATGGCCCGTGCAGTTCGTCCCAAGGACTTGGTCGACTCGCTCTCTCCGAAAGACTTTGCCCGTCTTGAGGCCTTGGAGGCCACCATCTCTAGCCTTAGCATGACTTTGGCCCCCAAAATCAACCTCGCCAGAAAGACCCGCTCTCCGCTTCCCATCCTATCGCTTCTCAAAGATAAGCATTTCTATTCGTATATGCTCTGCATATTCCAACATACGCTCTACAAGTCCAGGGCGTGTCTTGCGCACGACTACTCAGACTCGCTCCTCGTGAAACTGGGGGTCGTAACATTAGTCACCACGATATTGTGGCCGTTTTTGGTATCCTATCTAGGCAAGGCCGTGTGCTCGGGCCTTCGCTCGGTGCCGTACTTTATGTCGGCGGCGGACTTGCCGTTCTTGTCAAATTTGCTTGCCATGGGCATTTTGGCGGTGGCTAAGGATGCCTCCAACTTATTCTTGGGCTATCAGAAGACTCGCCAGCTCTCGCACATTGCTATAGTGAAGACAGATAGAGGGTCTGCCTAGCCTGCATAGAACGGTATAAATACTGGGCATTTGATATTCCTTAAGGGCCTCCCGTCGGTGGTAGAATTGCCGCCATGATTGCCACCATGCTAATCTCAACAGCCTGCGAATATTTATAAATCTGTTTCGGGAATGGGACTTTTGGGGATTTCGAAAGAATCGTCTCAAATACGAGGGCTCAGCCGGCTCTAGTCCGAGTATGTAGGCCAATCATGAAGCGTTGCTATGTCACAGTTATGCAGTATTGGGTCCACCGTAAAGGCCTATGGCATCAATCAAGTTAATCAAGGACACTAATCGTCATCGTAATTCTCGTCCTCTTCGACCTTTCTCAATGGAGGCTCGGGGACGTTCTTGTCCTCCTCTTCCTCCTCATCATCGTCCTCAGCCACATTAACCGGCTCCTCACTTCTTTCTAGATTAAGAAGCTGAGGCTTCGGAGAGGCAGTCTTGGATTTGGCTGCGCTGGGATCCTCTCTTTTCGACTTGTCTTCTGTTTCTGGGCCCTGTGATGGCTCTGGAGCTGGCGCCGTCACCTCTATCTTGATTGGCTCATTCACATTGTTTGATGGTGCAGGCTCCGAAGTAGAAGCACTGTGATTGGGGCCTGCCACTTTGCTATCACTGTGTTCAATAGAGTCTTTTCTGCTTGCCGTAGTAGCAAGGGGCTTGGTTGTGGCATCTTCTGCCGCAGACTTCTCCGATACGTCACTCGTGGGTTTTTTCACCACTTTGAAGTCTGGCTTGCTATCAAGATCCCGCTTGGTGGATTCGTTTTTGACTGTCTTCTCTTGACCGGTTGTGGGAGCCTCAGCATTGGGCCCTTTGCCATTTAGAGGAGCCTGAGGGTTCTCTTGACGTAGTTGTGGCTGGGGAGAAGGTCTATGAGAAATGCTGTCATGTTGAGGTGCCGACTTTTGTGGCGGGCCCGGATGTATAATTTGCTGTCCTGGGTGCAGAGGCTGGAATGGCTGGGTGACGACCTGCTGATTCGTTGGAGGAGCTGAAGGGGTGGGATGGAGTTGCTGATGGTAGGGCATGGGCTGTGTGGGGTGCAGCTGGGGGGCTGGAGGGCCCAGATGAAGTTGCTGTGGGCCCTGGTGGAGCTGCAGAGGCCCGGAGGTTCCCTGCGGCTGGGTACTTTCCAAGACCATTCCCTGAGGCAAGCGAGGCTGCTGGTTCACTGGGGGCGGTTGTGGGGGGTGAGTGTTTCCGTCTTGCTGGTACTTGATCAACTGATCTAGACGAGCCTTGATATGGGGATTGCCCGGGTCTAGCCTCTCGGCTTGGCGGTAGGCATCCAATGCATCGGTGATCTGATTGTTGCAGGTCTCGTAAAGGGTTCCAAGATCGTACCACACCTCGCTGATGTAAGGATTCAAGCGGATGGCTCTGGTGTAAGCATCTAAGGCGTCGCGGTACTGGGAAATCTGGTAATATAGCACGCCGATGGAACACCAGAAGGTGGGGTTTCTGGAATCTCTATTGACCGCCTGCTGGAAGGCCTCGTAAGCCGCGTTAAAGTCGCCGCGGATCATGTGCACGCGGCCCAAGTAATACCACGAGTGGGCGTCGGAGGAGTCAATGTCGATGGATTGGGTGAGGTATTTCAATGCGATGTTCAAGTCTTGCTTGAAGGGTCTGTGGTGGGTAGCGGGCGAGCTGGTGGGCGAGGCCTCAGCCTGCGAGTGCAAGCAGCCCAATTGCTGCAAGACCTTTGCGTGGTTTGGGTTGACCTCCAAGACCTTCTCGTAGGCGTCCTTGGCGCCGTTCCAGTTCTTCTGCAGCTCAAACACTGAGCCGATCTGGAACCACACATCAGGCTGGGTCAAAGGGTGCGGAGGATTGGATAGGATGTATTGGAAGCACTCTAGGGCCGAGGGCAACTTCCCCTGATGCTTGTATATTATGCCGAGGCGGAAGTAGATCTCGTTGGACTTGTCGAAGTTGGGGTCCAAGTCCAACACACGCACAAAGGCCTCTTCGGCGTACTCCAAGGAGCCGTAGCGGTCATATAGAATGCCGATTCCGTGCCACAACTTGGGCACATTGGGATTGTCCAAGTAGTAGAGGGCGCGCTGGTAGGCGGCATAAGCCCTCTGCAAGTCGTCCATCATGAGGTAGCAGTGGCCCAAGAGGCCCCAGGTGTCGCCGTTCTCGTGGTTGAAGTTCAAGGCCTGCTCGTAGAGCTCGGCCGCTTTTAGAAAGTGGTCTCTGGAGCGGAAGATGGTGGCCAAGCGGGTCAAGGCGTCGGCGTTGTTGGGGCTATGCCTCAAGGCGGTTTCGTACAGCGCGGAGGCCTTCTTCAAGTCGCCGAGCAGCTCGGCCAACGAGCCAATGGCGAGCCACGTGGAGCATGTCGTTTCCAGCAAAAGCGAGCCCACCTCTGCGGTCAGCGACGCCGTCTGTTGTGAGGGAGCATGGACCAAAGCGTGGGCCAGAGCCGCGTGGGCATGGGCATGGGCCTGCGCCTGAGCCTGGGCCTGCGCGTGAGCTTGGGCCTGCGCCTGGGCTTGGGCAGCCTGAGCCAGGCCCAGCGCCGGGCCATGGGGCAAGATCTGGAGCAGGTGCTGAGGCGGCATGTTTGCGGGCGAGGGCGCCATTGTGGACGACTTCATGGCCATCTGCACGGGTAAGGACATGACGTGAGGAGGCGCTTCAGGAACAACACGGGACACGAGCAAAAGGGAGGATGTGATGCGAGCACAAACAAATGGGGGTGGCGGAGGGTATGTACAATGCCAGGGGCGGCGGAAGGGAAGAACGCCGGCGGGAAGCGGGAATCAAGGGGGGGCGGCGGCGGCGGCGGGGGAGGACAACACAAGAACGGGGTACGCGGTAGAGGGAAAAAAAATGGAGCAAGCGGCGAAGGGAAAAAAAGAAACGGGGCACGAGCAGTGGAGGAGAGTAAAAAATCAACGGTGTAAGTTAGGCGCGATTTAACGGAACAGAAAAAAGCGAGAAAAGAAAGCGGGCCAAATAAGGCCTTGCAGCGCGGAAAAAAAAAACACAATAGCCTGGTGTGCAGCCGCGCGGGCATATACGACAATCGTCGCACCAGGGCCAAAAAGAGCCAGAATGTGCCGCGGCGGAGCGCTCTAGGGGCACCTCTAGGGGCACCTCTAGGGGCACCTCTAGGGGCACCTCTAGGGGCACCTCTAGGGGCACCTCTAGGGGCACCTCTAGGGGCGGGCCGAGCAAGAGCGGCGTGCATTGGCGAGGCTGATGGGTAGGAAGGGGGAACAGGGAGGGAGAGAAGGTGGAGACTATGTGAAGGAGGGAGAGAAGGTAAATAGGACGTGAAGGAGAGAAAGGTAAATAGAATGTACTGAAGGGGGAGAGAATGGAGTAAACATTAGGGCCAAGAAGAGTGATGGACTAAGGATGAGTGGTTGGGGCTTAAGAAGAGTTACGGACTGAATGACGGACTAGTTGACGGACTAAATGACGGACTAGATTACGGACTAGATTACGGACCAAGAAAGGGGTACAAGGTTGAGCGGTGGGACACTGTGACAAAGGGGGAGACCGGTCCAAACTGCGAGAATGATAGAGGGTAACTGAAGCGTTTGGCAGGGCGCTGGCGAATGCAGACAGCCAGGAAACGCTAGTGAGGCATATGAACGAGGGCACGGAGAAGGACATGGAAAGTGGAGACATCGAGCGGAGGCCAACACACAGGCCAAAGCGAGGACCGGTGGGGCATCCTGGGGATTCTGACTCTGAGGTTTCTGGGCCCTGAACCTGAGGACTCTGGACCCTGAACCTGAGGACTCTGGACCTGAACCTGAGGACTCTGGACCTGAACCTGAGGACTCTGAGTCGACCCAAAGGCGCTGTTCTCGTTGCTCATTTACAAACTAGACATCTCGGGCACTGGCTTGGCCGGCAGTGAGCCCAGCTTCCAGCGCACGGGCGTAGATGGTGATGGTATACAGATACGAAGCATGTTTAGCATCTCGGGAATCCCGGTGCCGGAGTATGCAGTACGCCGCCAACAATGGTAACTAAGCGTGCTTGATGGATGCAATAGTTGACGCCATCTTTAATGCAATGACTATCGCCCTATTATTGCCGTTATTGTAATTAGTCTTGCGATGTGCTGGTTTAAAGAATGTACAGAGAATGCGCAGCGACTTACCTGGGCGCATTTTGTCCGCACAGTGTCCAAATCGGTGCAGCGTATAAACCGGGTGGTGTATTTGAAGAAAAATATTTCTCGTGTTTTGAAGGGGTTATTTGGTGGGGTTATGTGGCATGATGGTTTGGAAGGTGCTTGATGGTTTCAAAGGCCTTGGTAAAGTGTAATTGATGGTTTGGTCTGAGGGTATGTGCAGGACACAGGAAGTGTTACCGTAGATAAGAATAGGGAGTGGGAGGAGCTAGAGAAGAATTAGGAATCGGAGGGAGACCAGAGGGAGATCAGAGGGTCTGAGGAATCGGAGGGTCAGAGGAATCGGAGGGTCAGAGCAATCAGACAGAAAGTAGATAGAAGTTTAGACCGGTTACAGGCCAACACCATACCGATTGAAAGAGTAGAGGCATTCTGTGCCTGCGAGTAATAGTCAATGTCCAGTATAGAATGATAACTGTACAGTATATATGGCATTGTACTGTACATTGCATGGAAATGTACTGTATGCTCCAAGCACGGGTCCTGCACCCAGGCCTCAGCCACTATACTGGGCATGTAGTAGCCACCGACCAGCACATATGGTGAAAGGAGGCGAGTACCTGGACAAAGAATGACCGAGTGACTGACGGAATGACCGAGTGACTGGCGGAATGACCGAGTGACGGAATGACGAAAAGACTGACGGAATCCAAAGGGTTAAGACTGACGAAACCACGGAATCACAAATCTCATGACGCAATGAAGGATTGAGGAATAACTCGTGGCTTGCGGAATGACCGAACGACCAACGATGTGACTGGCCTGACGCAGAAATGTCACGAGGGTGACGTGGTTGGTTCATTGCCTGTAGACCATATGTCCGAAATGACTTCCGAAATATGTCCGAAATGACTTCCGAAATATGTCCGAAATTACTTCCGAAATATGTCCGAAATGGCCCGAAATGCCCGAAATGGCCCGAAATGCCCGAAATGGCCCGAAATGACTAGGCTGATTGACTAGGGCCGCACTGAAGATGGCGGCGGAGCGCGTGATGGCCAGGCAAGTGCACTGCGACGCCCGGCGGGGCCTCTAATTTTGCGCCTCGCTGTGCGGCCCTCGCTAGGGGTTGCGGGCACGCGGACGGGGCGCGGGAAAAAATGGCCTCATGAGCGTGAGATCTTGGGTGCGTGCCGCTTGTCGCCAGTTTGGGCCTGGAGCGCGGCGCCTTTGGCGGTCTCGCCCCGGGGTTTGAGCGTCGCGGTTCAACATGATTGGCTTGGGAATGATGCTGTGGGAATGCTGGTTTGGGCATTGCCGTTTGGGTGCCGGTGGGCATCGCCGTTTGGGTGCCGGTGGGCATCGCCGTTTGGGTGCTGGTGGGCATCGCCGTTTTGGGTGCTGGTTTGGGCATTGCTGGTTTGGGCATCGCTGGTTCCGGCAGGGCTAAAGTCGCAGTGCGCAGAATGACGTGGTTATGGCGCCACTTGCGCAGGCGAGAGTCACGTGCGCGCCGCGCCTCGATGCGCTGTCAGCATCCAGAGAACTCAGATAATGTTGTAGTACCCTCACTGCTGCACCCGGTGCTAAGCGCCGACCACTGCCCCACGACCCATGACGGCTAAAGCTCGCTAATGATCTCTTATGCCCTGACCTGATGACCGATGCCCTGACCTGATGCCCTGACCTGATGCCCTGACCTGATGCCCTATAACCTGACCTGATGACTTCTAACCCACCAATCTCCACAACCACTTAAAGTCCTGTACTTGTGTGATTCCTGCACCTCTTGGACGCTCGCCGTTGCCCCACGGCGCTGTGTCCAAGCCCATTAAGCCACATCTGGCTGACCTGTGAAGACTAGATCTTGTGCCTTGGCTAAAATAGCTGCATGTCACGCTTTCCCCGGAAACGCGCACAGGCCGCACTTGCCGGAATTTTGGCCCGTCAATCGTGTGCATCCAACGTTTTGAGCGCTACCCTTGTAGCCCACGATGCCCGGCCACCACAAATCCCCACCAAACGGCTCAATTGAATTCAAGCACATTGATCCGTTCACAATTGTGCTCCCATAGCTGAGTCCTTGGCCTGCCTTATTGGGGTTAACGCGTCTTGGCGTCGCTAAGGGAGCCATCCTTTTACGCGCAGCGCTAACATCATTCCATTGTAACGCCATTGGGTTCATCAAGCGCATAGCCACTTAATCAGTAAAGCCATGGGTTCAATCCCAGTCTTTCAATCCCAGTCTTTCAATCCCAGTCTTTCAATCCCAGTCTTTCAATCCCAGTCTTTCAATCCCAGTCTTTCAATCCCAGTCTTTCAAACCCCAGTCTTTTTTCCCCGGAACGAACTGTTGAAGCCTAGAAGCTCGTTGATACCAGTAGTCCAGTCGCTCTCGCCCTCAGCAATGCAGAAAATCCCGTTGGCCACGGTGTGCTCGGACCCTGTAACAGAACTGCCCGGCTCGATGTAGTCGTCGAAAGTGTGGCGGCTCCGTAGCGTTTTGGGCGGCTGGTGGTTTCCCGGAATGTAGATGGTGCCGTTCTCGCTGACCACGTGGATCTCGTCACCAGGCCGCAAGTCGTGCTGCGGGATCCCGTCGATGGTCATCTTGACCAGCTCGTTTCGGTTGTCGCTGGACAACTTGATCATCACGTGCAGCGTGGCCGGGAGCACCAACGGCCGGAACAGGAGTGACTGCGGACAAATGGGCGTGAGGAGAATGCACGGCACCAACGGGTGCACGATGGGGCCGCCCGACGACAACGAATAAGCGGTCGACCCCGTGGGCGACGCAAACACTAGGCCGTCCGCGCTTGTGGTGGTGAAGAATTCGCTGTCGATGTACACATCGAGCTTGATCAAACTGGGCGCCGAGCCGCGGTGGAGCAGGATATCGTTCATGGCGTAAACCATGGTGGCGTCGTGATGCTGCTTGTAGTGGGCCAACTCGTATTCGATGATCTGCTCCTTTTCCAACTGGCGAAAATCCGAGTGGCCCTCTTCGAAATCGGGCCGCACAACATGGCACTCGAGGCGCATGCGCTGCATCGCCTTGCTTCTGGACTCGAACACCGTCCGGAACGTGTCCCGGAACGTGGAGAAGTCAAACGGAAGCAAAAACCCGAGCGTACCGAGCGCAAAGCAAAGCACTGGCGGCACCAGCCCGTTCAGGAACGCCGACACCGCTCGCAACGTCGTGCCGTCCCCGCCAAGCGATACTATAAGGTCGGTTTTGCTTACAATGTCGCCAACCGTGCCTGTAAAGATGGTGGAGCGTGGCCGGGGTTGTTCCATCGGCTTCAAGTCTTGGGGTGTTTCTGTGTCCAGTGTGTCCAATCTCTCCAGTGTGTCTTTGTCCAGTGTGTCCAGTGTGTTTATTGTCTTCAATGTCTCCAGTCTCTCCTCACTCTTTGTCCTCAGCTTTCCCGTTGGGTGCTTCGTGTCCCCTGGCCTCCCCTCGTATACATCCTGGAGCTCGGCGCCAACATCCTCCGAGACAATGACATTTAATGAGGGGTATTCTGAGTGGATGAAGTTGATAAAGGCCACCATGGCCGCGCGGACGCCGTCGTTCCACGGCTTCTTGACCACGTAGATGTTCTGGAGCGGGTTCCGCCAGATCACGCTGCGGAGCTTGGAATGTGGCGAGCCGATGTACTCGGGAATGGTTCTGCCCTGGAGCTCGGTGCAAGGCCGTAGTCTCAAGAGCCCATCACCGGCCAGCGAGGCGCCACGCACCGGCAGAACTGATCGAAGACGCGCCACCGACGTGGCGAATGCCCGTCTGGGAGGTAGGGCCCATGGCGCCGGCCTGTAGAAAGAACGTATCATTGGAGCGGCAGACATGGTCTTGGCGTGGAGCCTCATCTGTATGGGGGCGGCCCCGCGTTTCCTCCACGGGCCGCGTTCGCAGTACCACGTGATACATTCCACGTGTGTCTGTTCACGTGATCAGAGATTAGGGGAGGTGTATGCAGGAACAGAAACACCAAAACACATCCCATAAATGTGGCAATTGTTGGTGGTAATAACAACTACGACGATTGTGTAGCGTGTGCAGGCAAGACAGCTTCCCGGAGCCGAAATCACCCGCAGCAAAATACTTACTCCATAAACGAGGGTGGAGACTCACCACTATATAAAAGAGCAATGACGTGGAAGGTGAGCTGAATAGCCAGCACGAAACTAGACTTGAATGCTAGTTGTTATTCAAGAAATGAGTTGAATAAATGAAGCTCCAGCTCCGGTCGTGCGCAGCCCAGTCCCCAGACGCCACCTAAATGTAACAGGCTATTGGTGTGCCTCCTTGTTCAAGGATTCGATCTCGGACTTCTCTGCCTCGGTCAACTCCACACCTTTGTTTCTGTCGCCATTTGCTTCGCCCCCCTGCAGCTGGAGTGTCTGTGGGGGATCTATGTCCATCAGATCTGCGCCAATGTGCTTTTCTCCCGGGTTGTGGTCGTCTTCTTCGTAAAACTCGTTGTCTGGAACAACGTGCTCGTCTCTCGCCTGCTGAGATCCACCTTTGGTGTCGATGGCCTTGGCCGAGTCCTCCTCCTCGTCGCCCAAGTCCTCCGGGTCGCGAGGCACCTCGTTCATCTGCACCGACGGCGCAAACTTGGTGTTTTCCAAGTTGTGAATGATGTTGGTCAAGATCTTGTTCAAGAACTCCGGCGCATTGGCATTGTACATGTTGGACGGGCGCACGTCGAGCTTGTAGTCAGGCCCGTAGTACTCGTAGTACTCGTTGTAGGGCAACTCCGACGGCAACACCACGTCATTGAGCAAGCCCGACTCAAACGCCCACGTTCTGGCGACATTTCTCATGGTATAGCCTCCGCCTCCCACCACCATCAACGGCACGCCAAACGACCGCACAAAGTCCACGCAGTTGGCGTGTCCCTTCATGCTCAAGTTGAAGCACCCGAGCCGGTCGCCGCTCAATGAGTCACCCCCGGTTTGTAGCACTATGGCAGAAGGCTGATACCAGTCCATGATCTTCTGGATCACCGGCTCGAAAATCGACTTGTAGCTGACGTCGTCGATTCCGTCCCGCAACGGCACGTTGACTGCATAGTGCTTGCCCTTGCCAATTCCAATATCCCTCAACTCTCCTGTGCCCGGGAAAAACTCCCCGTACTTGTGAAACGACGCGGTCATCACGCGGTCCGTCGTGTAAAACGCCTCCTCCACTCCGTCTCCGTGGTGCACATCGATGTCAATATACAACACCCGCGGGTGGTACCGCAACAACTCGATGATCCCCAAGACAATGTCATTAAGGTAGCAGAACCCTGACGCCTCCGACTTCTTGGCATGGTGCAAGCCCCCGGCGTAATTTATGGCCACGTCACACTTGCCCCGGTTCAACCGGGCGGCGCCCTCCATAGAGCCTCCGCCCGAGATACCGCAGTATTCGAACAACCCGTCGAACACGGGGCAGTCATCACCCACGTTGAACTTGATCTGCTCCTTGGCGAAGAGGTCCAAGTTGTCCGGCAGAACGCGGCTCAAGAAGTCAATGTACTCGTCGGTGTGGAACTGGCACATCTCCTGTTTGGTGGCGGGCTTGGCCCGGTAGATCTCCATTTTTTTGTAGAGCCCATAGTTCATTATAAGCGAGTGTGCCATTCTTATACGATGAGGCTTCATGGGATGGCCTGCTCCATACGCGTAGTTTCCCACATCAGCGTCATAGAAGTATGCCACCCTCTTTTTGTTGGACGGGTCCACCTTGAAATCGTCGAAGGGCAATTGCACGTACATTGGATTTTCCGCTGGCTTTGATTGATGATCTCGATAGATTGGTCTTGATAGATTGGTCTAGATCGATGGTCTAGATCGATTGGTCTTGATAGATTGGTCTAGATCAATAGGTCTTGTTAGACTAATGACCGGGTGATGGCTGTATTGGCTCGATTCGTTGGCTGCCTATATGCAGTGAGACACGTATTCAATAAAATGTATGGTGGTGGCCTCTTTGCCCACGATTTGTTATAGGTTGGCCGGTTCGGGAGTGGTGGAGAAGAGAGCGACACTTGGGCGGCCATGATTTTTTGCCGCTTGTATGCAGGACCACGCTTTGTAGTACCACGCCGATACCGGTGCCTTATCAGTGAGATCGTATTACAGGAAGCGTATTTGGGGCCTGAGCTAATCAGGTCTGGAACTTTCATATCGGTTGTGATTTTCAATTATCGCGTTCACTCTGCCACTTTCATTCGGTCACTCATTCTGTCACTGTCAGTCTGTCACTGTCAGTCTATCATCCTGGGTCTATCATTCTGGGTCTAATATCTCGGTCTAATCTCAGTCTAATATCTCAGTCTAATATCTCAGACAGTATCAGTATAGCCGCATTTGGATCGGCTCTTCAAGGTAGTCGTACCGCTAAGCAGGTGCGCTGGCCTGGTCGCCAAGTGTCGATATGGCCCGCTAGACAGCTCGGTGGTCTCGGGGTCCGTTTTGCCTGGGCCAAAGCGGTGATGGTGGTGTGGTGTAGTGGATGAATGTGTCTTTGGGCTAGTCGTTGGAGACACCCCGAATGCGGTCTCTGTATTCTTGGAGCTGGCTGTTGAGCTGCAGCTGCAACTGCGCATTGTAGAGGTGTTTCTGGTACACGTCCTCGTCCACTAGGAAGTTGAGCCCGTTATTGAAATTGTCGTATGCCGTGGACGTCACGGCCACAGGAAAACACCAGTGGTACCATCGGGGCCCCATGGTGGCCCTCCAGTTCCGGCCCACCCCCAAGTCGTAGATGTGCCCCAAGCTGCGGCGCTTGCCGTGGCGGTCGTATTCGTAGGACGCCTTGACAGAGCCGCCCCAGTGGGAGTCCTGGAACTCGATGGTGGTGGTGTTGCGAAGCACCAAGTACACCAGAAACGCCATAAAGCAACCCACAGAAACGAAAAAGACTACTGCCACCACGAATAGAAACACAAGGCTCAACAGGAGGTAATTGTCGTTGTACTGCCCGTCCACAAAGAACCCGTAAAGCATGTCGACCGAGATGGCAAGCACCACGCCACTGAACATGGTAATGTATATGAGCAGCTGGATAAAGAACTTGTGGTTGCGGAACCCGATGCAGCTGGCAAACCACGGGCAATGGTGGTCCATCTTCAAGAAGCAGCGGCCGCACACCGAGCAGTGGTGGCAGCGGTCGGGTTTCCACGCCTGGCACGTGGTGCACGAGCGGTACGACGTTGCGTTGGCTTCGATATGGTGGCTGGTAAGAAGCCAATGCGGCGGGGTCACCAGGTCGGAAGGGCCGGCTGCGGAGGGCGAGGTTGCCGGCGAGCCCTTGGCGGAACTGGAGGCAGGCGGGTCGTAGGGCGAGTCGTAGGGCGAGCCGTAGGGCGAGTCCGAGCGGCGAGGGGCCATGCGGAGTAGGCTGAAGTCGCTGGGTGAGCCTGCACCCACAGAAATCACCTTGAAGTAGGTATAAAGCGATAGGCCGTAGAGCGTCAGCACTAGGGCCATCATCACGAGGGCGTACCCGGAGTAGCGGTAGTGCATGTGGAGCTGGGAGATGGAGGTGTACTCAGCCCACGAGAGCGTGACGGAGGCGAGGGCCTTGGGGAAAAGCGACAGGATGGTGCTGCATAGGCGGAGGCACGCCCCTTTGTGGCACCACATGACCGCCGGCTGAGTGATGAGCATGTAGTCAGAACAAGAGGAGCAGACGGGACAGGTGGAGCAGACGGAGCAGGCCGAGTGCGCAGTGGTTGATCTATGTACTGCATGCGGCGGCGGGGCGGGTGCAAGACATTCGGATGCAACACCGCCAACCCACATTTGCCTGGCTGACAGGGCAGGGACCGAGCCTTTGGGGTTGGGCCAGCTGGTCCAAGATGTGGAGCCAAGCAACTGAAACCCCAATCGATCAATGGAGGCGGCCAATCGATCACCGGCCCCGAGTGGTCACCTGGCCCGGCCGATCATCGACCCTGGCCAACCGACCAATCACCGACCATCACCGACCAATCATCGACCATCATCGACCAATCATCGACCATCATCGACCAATCATCGACCCCAACCATCACGCTTCTTTCTTGTTGTTCTTCGCCGGCTTCGCCGGCTTCGTCGACCCCGACCATCACGCTTCTTTCTTGTTGTGCTTCGCCGGCTTCGCCGGCTTCGTCGAGGCCTTGGCGTAGGATTCGTAGCCAATCCCCCCAAACACAAGAGCAACGCCGAGCCACTGCGTGGCCACCAAGTGGTGGCCGAACAACACCACGCTCAAGATCATGCTGATCATCTTGCGCGTGACCGTGGCCGTGACCAACACCAACGAGTCGAACTTCTCGAGGATGATAAACACAAACACCTGGCCCACCGCGCCAAACAGCGCAAACAAAAGCACGTCCATCACCACCGCAGGGTACTGGGCCACGAAGGCCGCGGCGTAGCGCACCTCGGAGTCGTAGTGCACCGCCGCCGCGTATAGCGCCGTCATGACAAACACCATCAGGTTCAACACGCACATGAGCGAGGCGCCCGTGAGCCGCTTGCCCGAGGCCGCGGCCCGGAAAAGCTGGTCCTGCGTGGAGTTGGTGTAGCCGTCCAAGAGCATCGACAAGAGCAACTGCGCCAAGCCGAGCGCCGTGTTGCCGTCGTTGAGCGAGTCACGGTACTTGCCGCCCGCGCCGCCCGCCTTCGCCACCGTGAACGTCACCACGCCACCGGTCACCATCGACGCCACCAAGTACTTGTGAGGGGGAAACCGCGTGCGATACAAAACAAAGTGCACCAACATCACCGGCAACAACTTGCACGACTTGGCCAAGAGATACGCCAAGTAGTCCACGTGCTTCAACGAAAGGTAGCCGATGGGCGACGACACGCTGGACGCCACGGCCATCACCAAAAACGTCCTGACAAACGGGCGCCGCCCGTCGTGGTTCTTGTGCAACACCTGGAACGGGTTCTGCGCATGTGCCACTAGCGAGTACGCGAGGCCAATGCCGCTGGCGAACAATGCCTGGATGCTGTTGACCACGAGCGGCGCCTTGAAGTACACCGCCTCGTTTTCGACGTACGAATAGGGCTTTGTGTTGATTCTCTCCTGCAAAAGAGACCACGAGAGAAACAGCGCGTAGAGGCCAAGCACGCAGAGCACGAGCGTGGACGCGTTTCGGGCCATGCTGCGGGGGGTATGTGAGGGGATGCCGGGCAGGTGGGAAGTGGGAAGTTGGGAAGTTGAAAAGCTGCGAAGCTGCGAAGTGTAGCTGGCGATGCGGCTGGAGATGCCGCGCTGGAACTGGTGCATGTGTCCAGTCTGTCCAAGGACAGTGTGCTCATCCTGGCTCTACTCTAGCAAATTTGTTGATTCTACAGTCACTAACGTCATGACCACTGACCACTCCACTGACCACTCCACTGACCACGACCGTCACTCCCATGCCGCACCTTAATCACCTACCGTTTTCAACTAGCTGGCAGGGGCATGTCATGTGCAATGCGTAGTCCATGGTCATTGGGTAGTCCATGGTCATTGCGTAGTCCGGGGTCACTGCGCAGTCATTATTCTGTCTCATCTACCCAGCACGAATATCCCAAACTAGGGTAGGATGGCGTCGGTCACATGTCTCGACGTCCTTCATATTAATACCGATGGCCCAAGTGTCGTGCCACCTGCTGCCTCTGGGGAATGGATCAGGTGACTGTCCGTTTTCAACTGCCCGCTTCCAATCACAGTAAAGCCTCCCAATATCCACCTTCACCGTGGGTGTGGATATTGGAGACCGGGCAACTTCACGGGATAGGTTGTCCACCCCAGCTCCTTCATGAAGACCTTCCCGCTTTTCTTCTGAACGTAGTTTCTCTTCTAAACCGTGGCTCCTCTTCAACAGGCCCCCTTTTTCCTGTCCGTCTGCTCTGCTGCACTCACTGCGGTGGCACCCCGCTCCACTGCATCGGAGTACCCAATGTAGTTGCAAGCAACATCAAACAACACAGCCTTGCACAAAACAGGCCGGATCTTAGCATGCTGATCAACATCAATCATCCGGTGGAGGCTGTCGAAATATGGGACTTGGTGGATGTCCTCGGTGACAAGCCTAGACCTGCGAGACTCGCGAGACTGCAACTCCGCCATGATGTGCACCGCCGTGACTTGCTGACGAACCCTGGTCTTGAATTGTTGAACAATTTCGCCCACGCCGTAGGGAAATGCCTCCACAGCAGAGCCTCCTTTGAGGCCGCTCACCTGCTCTTCCGCATGGAGGAGTAACTTGAGCGCCTCCGAGAATTTGCCAACAACTGCATAGGCTTGGGCAATGGGCATGTACTTTTCGGCGCCAAGGACACGAGTCATTTGCTCCAAGCCCTGCGAAAATTCGTCGTCGTACACGCCCGGCAACTCCGAGAGCTCTTGGATGGTGCCGATCATCGACGAGAGAAGCTCTGAAATGCGTCCGTTTGCATAAAGCACATTGCGAACATCGCCCGACTCTGGCCTCCTGCGGCTAAGAAGCACGAGGTCTCTACTGACGCGGGAGAAAAGCATGTGGTACTTGAGGTACGTCAAAACAATGGCGCCGTCCCGAACCTTTTCTGCATCGTCCATGTCTTCGCTGCGAGCCAAGTCTGAGTTGTGGATATCCACCAAGGTTGACCACTGCGGGACCATGGAAAATATGGAATATTCGTTTCCGGGATTCTTCTGCAACTCGTAGAGCTTCTGCGCCAACTCATCATTGTAGATGTGCGCCTCGTGCGTGCGCCATTTGATGTCCCTGGAGATGCTCTCTTCAGGTATATCCTCGAAACGGCCTGGGTGGAGCGTCCTCATAATGCCCACGGCCGGCGCTAACCAGGGCACCGGCAGATCACGGGCGCGTCTCCGGGAAAAAGTCTTCAAGTACGTGCTAGATTCGTGCGGCGAGCTCTGAGATAGGGCCAACCTCAACGAGGGGTCCACCGATTTGCTAGTCAACTCTTCGACCAACACTTGTGTTAAGCATCTTCCAGTCACGCCAGTCACGGAATAGAGATTTCTCAAATCGGCGTCGTATGACCACCAACCATTAATTCTCTGTATGAAGTCCCTCTGATTCCGTGGTGCCCATCCAAACAAGGTGTCCAAGCCGCATCTGGCGATGCAAAAGGCGTCGATGGCCTGCGCCCAGTGCTTCTTGGCCACTGCGTAAGCGCCACTGATTAGTGCACCATAAACGTAAAACTGGAGCTTCGCGAGCTCGTTCCATTCGTTCTTGACCACCGCCACCAACTTGTGGCACGTTGCCACGGCCTTCTTCAACTTGCTGACCATCAACCTCCTGTATGGTGCCTGTCGCCCTCTACTCGCCTCAAGCAAGCTTTTGATCTCCAACGCATGCACGGCGTCTCTCTCTGCAATGAGAAGTAGCAACCAACCGTGGCGGGGATCATCGTCGTACATCTGCGGCGAGATCAGCGACGTCTTCTCGTTTTCCAGGTAGTGTTTAGTGTCTCTGGTGATCAAGTGCAAGTCACGGCGAATTCTGAATAGCGCCTTGTTCAATCTGGTTCTGTGTTTGCGGAAGTCCTCATGGCTGCTGAGGTCTGCGCTGGACCGCTTGCCGAAAGTGGCTTCAAGGGGACTCAATTCAGATATGTATGGCCCCTCCCGTGCATGGTAGTCAAGCATCGCCTTTGACACCATAATGTGACTAATAGAGAAGATGGAGCGTCTTGCGCGCTCATTCCGTGCTGGAGTCCTGCTTGTTGGAGCATGATGATTAGTGCCCCTGCGGGCACTGCATGTTCACCTGACAAGGGTGAATGTTTTCGCCATTGACGGAAGACTTTCAACTGGTTTTAACCGGTTCGAAACCACTGCCTGCGGGGGTGAATCCTCGTGCCCAGACGTGCTTTTACCAAACCCTTCCGCAAAAGAATTGTAGGATTGTGTTTGTTTAGCCCCTTGCAATCTTCTGAACCTCTTTAGTCTCTGGCATACCATGGGCCTGTTGTAGCTCAGAGTGTGGCCCTGATACATCCTGACTTTAGTTGCCAACTCCAAGCAGGTGTAATGCTGCTCGAAAGCTTGTATCTTGTATGTGCAGACGTGACACAGTGTAAATTTTGAAAATGCGCTGTGATGGCTCGTGGCTGAAGCGCGCTACTTGCGTCTGTTGCCGGAACACTTCTCCGGGTCCGGTTCGATTCCCGCGGTCGAGGGTCAGGGTGTTTGAGTAATCAACACCTATCCCTCAGCAATGAGTAACGACACCACTGGAGGGAAGCAATTCAGCACAGTACGTTACCCGTGGGAAGGCGGGGTGGAAGGCCTAAGCGATTGGGTGTAGGGTGATAGACCTGGCGTGACTACTCCACAAAATTTTTTCCCCAGCGTATCTCTTTCTTACACCCCAGAATTCTTCTTAGTATCAGGTGATGTTCACCCTTTTGAGTCAGCTCCATCAACACCTACACATGCACAGCTCACAATACTCCCTCACGATACTCCCTTTGAGGTGAATGATTCCGCAGAACAGGCACGAAAACACTTCCCAAACGCCTGTTGTTCATTTGGACTAAACCTCCGCCAGAAGCAAGAGACCATTCTTGAAACCAGGAATGTTGATGTAGCCCTTCAATATGATGGGGAACGACGTGCGGAAAAGCGAGAGGCGGTTGGGGTTCATCTTCTTCTTGCGCATGAGAGGCACGGCAAACAGCTTCACCAAACAAGTCCCAATCTGGCTCGTTAGGTCAAGTGGCATCTGACGGCTTGGTCCTGCATTTGAAAAACCACGGCGTTGCACCTGGTGCCACCTCTTAGTCCCGGAGATAGGCCGGAGATAGGCCGGAGATAGGCGGTCAGGAATGGACACGCCTCTCTCCAGGTAGGCATCACCTAATTCCCCATGTAACCGCATGCCGGGTAATTATGGATCCATGGAAAGTGGATCTAACATCTATTGGGACTTCTTGTGTCATGTCAGTGTCACTATCTCAGGGTCAACCTTCGGATCCTTCGCCTAGGGACTATACTGGACTATAGTCCATACTAAAAGCACTTGAACGATCATCCCGTGATTATACCGGATTTCCATCTTTCCATATCACTTTATTGTCATCATCGGATTAATAGAGCAATGCCGACTTGGCATCACCCCTGTATACCGGCTTTGTTTGTTGAAAGCTCCACTTGGCCGGCCCCCACATTAGGAACCACGTATACCTCTCAATCTCTTGGTTCCAGGATTTCTTTAGCCGCTACCAATCAAAGCTATTTGCTCTTTCCTATTGGGCAGGTTTTTCAGTCCAGCCGAATCTTTTGACTCACGTGTTATCCATATATTTATGGATTGGACGACTCTCGGTTCCTTCTAACATTTTCGATCCTGACTTTCTTGTTGGAACTGTGTTTTTTTCTTGGAGCCAATGCCGTGCCTTTGAGTGGCACTTTGACCACCAGCACTTAAGAACTCTGTCCGATGATTCATCACAATGTCCCGCGGGCGCCATCTCTGAAGGTAGCATAAAAGCATCTCTGAAGGTAGCATAAAAGCGTCTCTGAAGGTAGCATAAAAGCATCTCCCATGTTCCTTTGGTCAACAGTTTCCTCTTTGCGCCCTCCAAATCGTATTCCACATATCGTCCTCTTTCATACCCTTTTTCCGCCCTCCTTCTTATTCGTTCTTCCCTTCTCCTCCCTTGCACAGCAGTTTCTTCACCTCCTCAATTTTCATTTTGAAGCTAGGTATGTCCAGCGCGAATGACAAGGCATTGCTGACAAACTCGTGGAAGCTGGCGGTCTCCAGCATCGTGGTGAAGCACTGGCAAACGGCTTTCCTTCCTGTGTCTGCAACCGATGATCAAGGTTCATCACAGCTATAATGCAAGTAAATGCATTCACCACCGCTGAGAATGGATGAATCCTTCTTGAGAAAGAGGCGCACGATGTGAAAGCATCGACAAGCCAGGCACATTGACTGGTGAATATCTTCTCTGCTCATTTTATCTGGTGAATCCATCTCTGCTCATCTTATCTCGTGCATGTACTTTGATCCCACTTAGTCCAGTGCCATGTCAAAGCCAGTCATCTCCATGTGGTGCTACTGAGTCTCCCCACAGGATCAAGTAAAGGCTTCTCTTCCACCTATAAGAGTAGTTCTTTGAACATTTGAACCTTTCCGAGATACTCTACCATTTGCCAGTGTCATGCCTGGAATGATTGGAATGACTGGAATGACTGGAATGACCAGGCTATGACTAGAACATCACAGAATGTGTATGTATAATTCAGAATCAAAGTCATTTCTTTTAACTAGTCTTATATCTTTATCAGGATAAGTATAAAACAAACCCGAATTTTTAGGGAATTCCAAATGATTTTTAATATTTAAATTTTTAATTGAGTTGAAATCCAACAATATAGGCCACTCTCTTTGACTTTCTCTTTTTGCATTTATCCAAGTTTTGAAAGCCCAAGATTTATATTTATCAATTTCATGAACACCTAGTACATCAAATAAAGGTTTTATTTCCAGATATTTATCATTATATTCATTTTCAGCTATTGAACAAAAAAGTTTAAATTGTTCTAAATTTTCGCCTCTGTAAGATATTAAGTTATCATATATTACTAAATATTTTGGATCCCATTTTATTTTTGCATCAGTTAAAGTTAAATTTTTCCTATCTAATATAACTACATCATCTAAATCAGATAATATTAAAAATAGTATATTTGATACAAAATCAAAAGAATAAGTTGATAATATAGGATGTGTTGATGTCAACGAGTACTTGGCCTGCATGGAGTCAAGGTACTTCGATAAAGGAGCGCATGCAATCAACCAATAAGGAGTAGACCACCAATGCGATGAGATGACGTCATGGTTGACGGAGCGATATGTGCAGTACAAGGGAAAACTATATGAAGCCCCAGCCTGCCCGCATGGATCGGTGGTCTGTTAGGTCTACCTACATATCCTTGTATAGCAATATACTAAAACGAGTTGAAAGTTGATGATATAGATATTGGTAAGTTAGGTATAGTTAAAATCTCATTACCACTTATTGTTGCAATACCTTGACCTTCATTTAGTAATATCCATTCACCTTTTCTAAATATTGCTATTTCGTATTCTTTATATATACTTAATTTAACATTTTTATCTTTATATCTTTATTCTACATTTTTTAAACCCTTAACTCTTATATTCGTAAAATCTTCGTTTGGAACAAAATTATCTACAAATAATAATATATTTTGTAAATTATATGAGAATTGAACCTTGTGTTCAATAAAATTAAACATGATAAAAATAGTAAAAGTAGAAGCGTTAGATCCACCATGGATACCAAATTTACCTGCGACGTACGCTACAAGGGGAAATCATCGTTACCCCCACTTGGAGAGAGACGGGCACCATCCCGACCGACTATCTCTGAGACTCAGATGGCACCAGCTGTATCTTATCCGATGCAGCGCCGTGGTTTTACCCAAATGCAACGTCGTGGTTTTCTTAGATGCAGGACAAATACCCACCTCAAGGCGCCATTGGTCTGGATAAGCCAGGCCAGGACTTATCGGGAGGCCCAAGGCGGCCCGAACGTGAATAACACCCCACTCCGACCAATTATGGCGCCATCGTGCCCCCACGGCGGCTGGAAATGGCGCAACCAGGCCGGCATCTCGCCATGAGGCGTCGGGCGCCTCATGCGGGCCGGGCCAGTTTTTATCTATATAAGTTTGGATGATCCCCCTTGTTTTAGAGATGATCAACGAATACACCTTCTCTTAAGTACTTGACGCTGAAAACAACTACAAAGGAACATAACAAGAAGTATTAGAATATTATAAGCTATAAGAAAGGAAACAGTTATTAGACAGTTATTAGGATCCAAATGTAATGAAAAAGGAACTCTAAAACTTACATTAACAGGAAATCTTAATCTTGAACAAAAAGGGCCATATATTGTACCTCCTATAAGATGGTTGTACAGTTTTGAGGACTGGGCACAATTTGAGATCATCTGTGAATGTGAAGAAGTTGAGATAAATTAAAATGCGAAATATTGAAGATATTTTAGAATTCTTACTTCTCCCAGGATTCAGCAGCAAACAATCTTTGCACACGCCTCAACACTAAGCGGTAGAGCACGCCCGGCAGGCGGGCACGTGCGCGAGCCTTTGAGGCTTCTCCAGGTTTGTGGTGATGGCTGCGCGCCTGCACACGTAAAGGTAAACAAACATTCTTCTTTATGACCAACCCCCCTGATCTGGCGGCGTCCACCTCGGCCAAAGTGCTCCAGTTTCTAGAAGAGACCCGGATCCTGGAGGTCGTGGGCCTGGCCAATTTGCAGCGCAGCCCAGGGTTTGTGGGAGATGTGCTGCCCCAGGCCGGGCAGGTCACCAGCGGCCACAGCAGCGGCCACAGCAGCAGCCCCAGCAACGGCCACAGCGACGGAAACGGTCGTCGCAACAGCGACAGCAACAACGAGTCCAAGACTATGAAGAACTACTCTAGCAATATGAAAAATTTCAGCAGCCTCAGTAACTCCGACAACAACAGCAGCAGCAACAGCAAAAGCAACAGCAGCAGCAACAGCAAAAGCAACAGCAACAGCAAAAGCAAAAGCAAAATCAACAGCTACAACAACTCCAACTTCAACTCCATCAACATTTCCAACAACTCCAACAACTCCAACAACTCCAACAACTCCAACAACTCCAACAACTCCAACAACTCCAACAACTCCAACAACTCCAACAACTCCAACAACCCCAACAACCCCAAAAACATCTCCAACAACAACATTGAAGGGAACACTGACCAGAACGCTCAGGGTCTCACCAATAATATCAACAACAACAACAAATACAAGAGAATGCTCCGATACAAGCCAAACACCGGGTTCAAGGATGAAGTGTCCAGTGTGAATGGACTATCAGTACCCAACACTTTCAAGCACAAACTGCACCCCAATGCACAGACCAAGACTCAAATCGGGACGCTGTTCCATGAAACATCCGCGGAAAATGCGCTAGAGTCGGTTCTTGATGAGCTCTCGGATAATGCCATCAAAACTTCCACTTTGCGTAACAATCCCGGCTCTGCTAATAACGAGAACAAGGCCGGCTCTGCTGATAACGAGAACAAGGCCGGCTCTGCTGATAACGAGAACAAGGCCGGCTCTGCTGATAACGAGACTCCTCATTGGATGCCATCGGTGCTCGAAACACCCTGGGATGAAGCCTCCCAGACGGCCACCTCTAAAAGCAAGGATATGCCATTGAACTTCTTAACCTCCAACTCAAACACTTTCGTGCATAATGCCAACGCGGCTGAAAACGGCGCCCATACCACGCCCATGTGGAGAAAGGTCAATGAGGGCTACCAGTCCAAGATAGCTCTGGACCCCCCGCTTCATAATATCTTCCAATCCTATTTTGACCAGTCAAAGGATGACAGCAAGGCCACCCATGGCCCCAAGGCTGGCGTTTCGGGCTTCACGCTGGTGTCCACAATCTCGACACCAATCGCTTCCAAGGATTCGGAAACCCACCTCACCGAGCTGCAGATCGTGCAGTTGGAGAACATGCTAGAGCAAGTGAAGGACCAGCCCGATGATTACCCTGTTGTTGGGCTGCCGTTGAAGCTTTTCGGCAACGCCTACGACACTTTCACCAAATCTGTGTTGAGCCAGTTCGTGGAAAAAGTCAGGTCCAATGCCAATAGTGTGCAGAGAAACTCGAAAGCGCCTCCGCTGCTCCCAAAGTTCGAGCTTCGCATCAGCGACTTCACCAAATCAAAGGACTACACTGACAAGGATTTTATGAAAAACGCTGACAACATCTTCGCCCACCTCCAGAAAAAGGGGCATGCCACCAACCATCATCCCGAAAGAACATCTGCTGAATCCCTACACCAGCCTTCATTACTGCTCATCCACAATCAAAATACCGCTACATCCACTCCCAAACCGAATAGAATCCGCAGCTTCACTTCATCCTCAAGCAGCCCTCACATGACTGTAGACTCGGAGTCTGACTTGGACCCACGGTCGCCTGTGAAGGGCACTCGCGACTACGAGTATTCCGTCGATGAATACACCGTCGATGACAAAAGCTCTTCGCGCCATGAGCTCCCCAGAGCTGGCTCTCATGCTGCACACTACAACTCTTATACTTTTGACAAGGCATCCGATTTGAATTCCGAGTACACGAGTGAGCTGTCGGACGAAGAGAGTGGAAGGACACATCAGGACATGCTGAAAGAAACCGAGGATTCCGAGGTGGCTCCCTATTTGGGCAACTCCATGCTGTCGGTAAGAATGCACCCAAAAGAGGAGGAGAGAAAGTTGAGCAGTAACTTCATCAGGTGGAAGCGGCCTTCTCAGCTACGTCTCTCTAGCGCCGTCAATATTCGCCGCAACTCTGTGGTCAAAGGTCTCGTCAAACCGGGCAAATACCCAGACCAGTATGGCAATATGATTCTTGATCCAAGAGAGCACAAGTGGGTGTCTAATGACAAAGAGAATTCGTTTCGAGGAAGTCTCGATTCCATCGAAGATTTGGCGACCTCACTCGAACCTCTTGAGCGAGCCGCGAACGGGTCCTATCCGAACGGTGACCTGAGCATTTTGAAGCGGCCTCTGGTGAGAAAAAGACCGGAACAGAACTTGGAGGTTTCGTTCCAGCTTCCCGAGTCCAGTGTGGATGTCTCAAGCCGCTCCAAGCAATTCGATGTGACTGCCGTATCTGCTTTGACAAATGACACGTTTTCTCAGTCAAATAAAGACATTGTTTCGTTGATCACCGGAGCCACTGATGAAGCCGTGTGGGATAAAATCCATACCATTGTTTTGGCCGGCAAGAATATCACTCATTTGGAGAGTTTAGACTACTACCTTCCGTCGTTGCAAAGCGTCAACCTTTCTCAAAACAAATTGGCTTTTATCGACGGGTTGCCCACCTGCGTGTCAGAATTGGATGTTTCAGGAAATATGTTAGATAGCAGAGCCTCGTTTCGCAAGCTCCGCGACTTACAAATCTTGAATGCTTCATTCAACCGCTTGGAAACCCTTTCGGGGTTGAGTGCCAGCTACAACTTGACGCAATTGAACATCATGGGAAATTCGATTCGGAGTATCGACGATCTCAAACCGTTGAGGTCGCTTATTTCCCTTAATATCAGCCGGAATAACATCCAAGGCAAGTTGGACCTTGCACAGTACAACTTTGCCAATCTTCAGGAACTCAACTTGGCCGAGAACCTCCTCACATGCATCCAGGGTATTGAGCATGCTCCGAAACTACGGATCTTGAACATCAACGAAAACAGATTGAGCAAGCTCCTGTGCCACAAGCGCCATACCAAGCTTAAAAAGCTCTGCCTCAAGTTCAATGCGTTGAGCACTCTTGAGGTTGAAGAGTTCCCCTTTTTGCGGGTTCTTCGCATTGACGGAAACAGGCTAGCGGCGGTACGTGGGCTTAAAAAGCTCCGCTTCTTGCAGGAAATTTCAGCCAAATGCCAAATGAACTCCGAAGTGGTGAGTACGATTTTTGAGGGCGCAAGGGACGTGATAACCATGGACTTCTCGGGGGTTACTCCAGTGGAAAGCGTTTTCCGCAATCATCTCCATTGGTCATTGTTCAACCTAAACGTCCTAAACCTTTCTGCAGTGGGCCTCTCGACCCTTCCGTCCCAATTCGGAGACATGTTCCCAAACGTCCGAGAGTTGAACCTTAATTTCAATCGATTTGAGAGCTTGAGTGGGTTGGCGTCACTCACGCGGCTCCGCAAGCTCTTCATTTTGAGCAACAACATGTCTAGCATGGAGAATTTGATTACGAGTCTTCAGAAGTCCAGAAAAAGCTTGGCTGTGCTTGATGCCAGGTTGAACGCACTCAACTTCCGGTTCTACCCATATGTGTTCAGCCCCGATGAGCTTGAACATCACCTGGGCACCACGGAAAACGTCACAGAAAGTCCGATTCCCATCCGTGCGCTTGATGATATCGAGAACTTTTCCATTCACTACAAGGCGGTGACTAGAAGTAAGGAAGACTGGCAGGACCGCGATCGCGCGTTCTTCTCGAGCTTGGTTCAGGAGGGAAAGAAGAAGCACGTCCAAGACCGCATCAGCTATGAAAGCCTCATGTTAGAGTTCTTCACCAACCTCAAGGAGTTGGACGGCACGCGCGTGCTGGTGGAACAGCGGGTGCAAATTAGACAGCTGCTGCGCGGGATGCAGGAGCGGAACGCGGGCGGAAATCGAGCAGAATCGAGCGGAATCCGTGCGGCTTCGGAGCGCCATTAAAGCGGACTGGGTTCGCGCACACACTTGACTCGTGGAGAAGCACACACGCCCTGTCCGCTCGAACCTCTTCAATCATGGTTTTATCCACACGAGTGAGTCTCCAGTGGGTGCCTGAGGAGGCGCGCGAACTCACCAGCACGCTCGTGTTCACCAGCAACGAAGCCCGATTCGTGGATGTGCGGGTGTACAAGCACCAGTACCCACACATTTCTCTGCCAGAGAGTATCGAGCCTTTTGAGCAGGTGTTCCAATGGGTCATTGTCGGGGAAGAGGAGGAGTTGCCCGGAACAAACCGCGTCCGCTTCAACCATTGCATCAACCTGGCAGAGATCCTCCAATCAATCACGGAAAAGCGGCCGTTGCACGAGTGCAAGAGCCCTCCAGATATAGGAGCGTTCTGGCCAATGGAAGGCAGTGAGGACCGCAAGGAGACAGGTGAGATGGTGAACCCCGAGACAGGCCAAGCGACTGAGTATGTTGAGATCTGGAGGTCGTTGAATCCCAACCACACCACGCCACACCGCGAGGTGCGAGAGGGCTACACTGGCCACCACGAGCCGGATACTTCAAGCATTGTCAACAATGTGTTTGAGCTTGACCAGGACGGGGTATTTGGGCGGATAATTCGCCTTGGCAATTGGGCTCAGGGCGTAGTGTACGACCTGAAGGATATGGAGCATCCGCTCAGTGTGATGCGCCGAGTGTACGAGAATGGAGAGTGGACGGAGTTGATCCGGTACGGGAAATACGAGTTCCCCAGCATCTGCGAGTGTCCGGCGGCCCCGTGGGTTTCAAAGGAGCGTTGATGTATTGTCAATGCTACGACGAGGGACAGTGGAGCGAGGAACAGGCAGCGAGGAGGCAGCGAGGAGGCAGCGAGGAGGCAGCGAGGAGGCAGCGAGGAGGCAGCGAGGAGGCAGCGAGGAATCGACAGACGAGGAACAGGCAGCGAGGCCGGCTCAGGCGCGGTGCAGCGCGGCGCCCACCCCCGTGCACCCGCGGCGAAGTTGCTTCCATCGCGCTCGAACATGATCTCTTCATAGTCGTATTCACAATGTCCGTGGAAAGTTGGTATGTATAAGGCCCCGGCCAGCCGCCGGGACTCGCAGCGCCGAGCACGTGCTAACCGCAGGTTGTTCATTTTCGCCGTGGTCGTCAATGCGGTTAATCTATTCAGTCAGGTGTTCTTCACTATCATGTACTCCGACTTGGAGAGTGACTACATCAACCCCATCGAGTTGTGCCACAAGTTGAACCCCTGGTTCATCCCTGAGGCCGCCTTGCACGGGCTCTTGACTGTCCTTTTCTTGGTCAACGGCTTCTGGCTTGTGTTCTTGTTGAACTTGCCGTTGTTGGCCTTCAACATCAACAAGTTCATCCAGAAAAACCACTTGTTGGATGCCACCGAGATATTCCGCACCTTGTCCAAGCACAAGAAGGAAAGCTTCGTCAAGTTGGGCTTCCACTTGTTGATGTTTTTCTTCTACTTGTACAGAATGATCATGGCTTTGGTGGGCGACGACTAGCCGGATGACGGTGTGAGCGGCTTGTCTGAAGCGCCCGGTGCGCCGCGCTCCGGGTTGCTAGTGAGGCCTGGCGATGAAGAAGGTGCTGAGGAGGTGAGTTGCGGTCCATTAATCAAGTGGTTATTTAACGGTGTGGCGGATGAGTGTGCTTTAGAGCAGCACGCGAGAGTAGGGAATCTTCGGCGCCACTGGGTTCGAACAGAGATTTCTTCATTTGCACGCTCTGCTGCGAGGCCTCATGGTGAGTTGTGTATTTACAAATAGTAGAATTATTCCTTTGATGTAGCCAAGTCGGCCTGGTAGTGCGCTACCCATGACTCAAATGGTTGGAGAGGCCGGCAGCTCGCCTCGACGTTTAAACAAGCACGGGCTGCCCCGGAGTTCCCGGATGCATTGCCAAACTAGCCCGATTGGGGCCTTTCACCAAGGTGCTAAAGGCTGTGACCGGCCCTGGCCAGGTTTCCAATGTAGTTCCCCTTCCCCGGGGCCATCAAAGAATAAAACTTCAAGACTGAACCTAACAATATCGGATGATTGATACTGCCTCACTATTTGACAAGAATACGGCCTGGTCTTCTGACTGGTTTGATTGGCATGCACCTGAAACCACAAATTTACCGTTTACGCTTTGACAGACCCGGCCATTGGCCCAGATGGGCAGGCCGCCTGATAAAATTCACTAAGAAATAAGAGTTCCCTTTCGACCTGTTGAATTCAACCTGGATTTTCATCCAAGAACTGCGGTCACCTTTCGGATACACCCTCAAGGCGGCCTCGATGTCCCGGCAAGACTAGCGCGATTGGTGAAATGAGGTACCAGTTCTCCATAGGCACTGAATAACCCGTTTCAGGCATTGCATCTTCTCTCAGCCCTCGACGTTACCAAAGAGTGTAACATATTGTATCATATTATGTACAATGCAGGAATCATTAGATTTTTATCTATCTTGTCAATATCCCGGACCTTTCCAATCCACTATTGTAGTTGGTTGAGAGATTGCCGATTTCAGTCTGTCTGCGTTATTTCGTATGCTCGCCTTAAATTATGGTAAATATGAATCCCAGTCTCCATTTCGAAAATTTGCAAGTGAAAAATAAAACTAGCGGGCTTTAATAAAATCGGCCTTGATAAAATCGGCCTTGATAAAATCGGCCTTGACAAAATCTAGCGGTTAGTTATCATCAGCCTGGCTACTCTATGGCGGGCCGGTATTCTGTATGCAGGCCCACAGGCTTCATAGAGCTAAGCCATTCATCCGAGGTTGAATTTGAGAGATGAACTTCAGTCGGGAAGACAGCCAGGCTTTTGAATTCATTCGGCCCAAAACTTTGGTGGCAGCTCTTTAGAGGGGAGGGATGAAGCACTTTCCGTGCGCTGGACAGAGAATACACAGACCGTAGCATAACCTTCACTTACATCGACGTATCACTTTCACTTACATCGACGTATCACTTTCACTTACATCGACGTATCACTTTCACTTACATCGACGTATCACTTTCACTTAAATCAAATACCGCCTATAGTGACTGCCATTGTGGTCTTTCTGTTTGGACTATAGGTCTGTGTTTAGTCAAGACAGTGCCGCACCAGATGTGGGCTAAACTGAAGGTCATGGTAGAGTACGAACACATCAAGTGGGGCCTTTGGCCACGATTTCTTTTCTAGGTAAGGCTTCTGCCTGGTGGCGGACAGCAGATCGAATTGCGCAATCTTCTCGCTCAGATCTACTCCGGTTATGACCTGGGAGTCCACACCATTTTAGCTTGCGAGAGCAAGTCACTGGCAACAAAGTCTGCTGCATTTTCATCTGCAATGACCAACACTTCCGATGGTCCTGCTGGCATATCAATGGAGCACAATGCTTGCGTATCATGATTGCGTCGAGCTCCTTGGCTGCGGAGGTTCAAACCCGTGCTCTATGTAAGGCTGGGCACGTCATTCACACCAACAAGCTACTGCAACGAAGAATATCTGAATCCAAATCCTATTGCCAATAATACTTCGATGACCGCCGACACTGGAGAGTGCCGGGCGACAATGAACCTTCGCTGGTCACTTCTCGCTGTCAATACTTCTAATTGACCAACGTAAATCGCCGTTTCTGAAAGCCATGGAGCAGTCAAACCAACTTGCCTACTTACAACGGTTGATGCCTAATTGCAACAAATTGACGAGTGCCTGAGTACTGATCTGTACCGTACATTTCTTGGGTACTCTTTCCCACGACAAATTGAAACGGCTACTGTCACTGGGCCTACGTGATTTAAAGCCGTCAAAGACATAGTGTATCATAGAATCTCGTAAAGCGGAAGGTTGGTGTGACGAGATTATGCACTCTCCAACTCTGGCCGTATTGGCTAGTCTCAGCCAGTCCTCTACCCTTCTGTGTATCTATACCACTTCACCGGGATCCTACAATCTCCAAAGTAGCGAGTATTTATTTCAATTATCTGGATCGGCACTTTTGCTGGCCTTGGGGTTCCAAGCCGCCTTGCTTCCCACGCACCCACCATCAAACATGCATGCAAGAATCCGTTGGTACTTTGGCTCCAGAGGCTAATTAGACATCCTATAGTAGATCTTTTGCACCAGACACTTTTCTCTGAACATGATTCACTTGCATTATGGACTCATGGGTGTTCCTCCCTCGGTCAATTCCCGTCAAACCAGCCCGACCGGCACCATTCGGGCTCGGAGGGTGACGCAGCCCTGGAGTTTGTCAGAGTAGGTGATTATGTTTTACGGATCTTAAGAGCCCGTCCTTCTACGCACACTAAAGAATCGACAGACATTAGACTAAACGAATATTTGGGAGATGTGCATTAATTAGTATGTGTTCAATCCAGTAAAAAACTGTTTGTTAAAGCCGTATGAGGTATACATATAAGTGATAAATGACTCAATAGGGAGCTGTAGCAGTATTTCCTAAGAGGCGTGTAGCTGCGGCAGATGTTCCTTGGAGACTGACTTTCCCGGAGTTGTTTTGGAATAGAACACCTCTTGGCTCCTTGAAATGGAGATCCTTTCGGACATGGAAGCGGCGTTTGGCCCCTTTGCCAGCCTCATGGTGAGCACTTCCTCTGCAACCGTCTGAGTCCTTATCATTAAACATAACGTGTTTCGCCAACCACTGTGACAAATCGCCACAGGAGCTCTTACGCCTCAGCCTCGGGTCGGCTAGACCTTCTGCCCAGCTAACGGCACCAGCTCTTCAGACCATGTTCCAACAGCCTTGGTCCACACATGCATAGAATGCACCCCACCCATGTCGACAGAGTATTGGAATGAGTATCAGCATACACTTGTCGTGATCATAGGGCATAGGTGACCCTGTTGCCATCGAGACCGTTCTTGGAGCTCCAAACACCCCAAAATGGTTCAGCCGTGGTATCCCACTCTCCATATCATCGCACCTTCATGTGCAAGTCGGGTGTGGCGAAGTGGTTGGTGAGTGGTTGACTGTCGGTCCATGGCTTCTATGAGTAGGCACCGGCCTGGACGCAAAGCAGCTCGAACAAAAACGGCGGGGATGCAACTTCGTCTGGTCCACCTGTAACACTCCACCTGCAAGGCTGTACGATTCTCATGGTCGGGCCAAAGAATGCCCTACGAAACACCCTCAAACTTATCGTTCTTCATCAAAGAAAGCTTTGAACAAAGGATTCGATATGATATGTTCCAGTACCCTTTAAAGAGTCCAAAATGCCCCAAAGCTCCAATTTGGCCTTATTCTATGATGTCCCGTGCAACACTTGGCCATATCATTCCCTCACACTATACATTCACAGTGTGACCAGATAATTCCCCAGACTTTTCAAGGACGTATTTGACTTGGCAGGGCCCTGCAGTATGGCTGGAATCGGGCAGTCTCGTCATTGACTCGGTACTCAGCGGCTCTAGTACGACAGACAGTTATGTCACAAACACTGAGACATTAGGTTTCGACCATCCGAAGAACTTCACACTGGCCATGACTGCCGCGGGCTTGCGATGAAGGATATTCGCGTCCATTCTCGCCTTGCCCAAACAATGGTGCTGACACACATTTGGAATCTACCCTGGTGAGCATAAGAATCACACGGTAGATAGTGCAGTAGGTGCTCAGGCATCTGAAGGAGATTGTAAACAGGGTAACCTCTGGCTTTTTGGATGCACATCATCAAACGACCAAACATGCACCCTGCCTGACGAGCCACTGGTTTATTCTTGCAAGCTCTGTGCGGCTCATACAGTCGGACCAGCCGAATGTTTCAGTAGAAACTGCCAAGTGGAGCTCTGCAGATGCTCGAAATCTCAACCGCTCTTTATAAATTGCCCACCCACCCCGACAATAAAGTAGCTCGTTTGTGCATTTCATTCAGGCCCGCTTAGCCAGTCACTCCATCACTCGCTGGATCTGCCTGGCTGGCGGATCTGGCATGTCAGAGCACTAGATTAGACCCTTGAGAGCAGGCCTTTCATGTGAGCATTTCTTGAAGAGATACCTCTGGCTCGTAAGGGCATCAAGTGTCCTTTAAGATCCTGAAATGAAGAACTTTGGGGAAAAGCACCACGAGGCTAGGCGGGTCCGGCCCCCGAAGGATGTATGGCATCCTTTAGACTCTCCACAACAGAAACCAACTGCGCGGGCATGCCATGGTCAGCATTCAATACCCTTTGAACTTGCGATAGCGACAGCATCACGCTAGCACTCAAATCAAGAGGCGGCGACTCGTCGCAGAGCGCCGCTTTGAGATCCCCAATGGCGCCGACCATCAGCATGAACTCTTGGTGCTTTTCCTTCATGTGGTAGTACTTTCGGCGTTCCACCGAAAGCTCTGCGCCCACCAGCGAGTGCTTTTTTTGAAGCTGTAGAATGCTTCGCCGCACCTCGTTCTTCTTCTTCTGCACATTGGCTAAGTCGTGTGAAATGTCAACCACACTGGAGTGCAAGTCCGCCAAGTGGTCAAGGTAGAACTTGAGGTGGGACTTGAACTCAGTCAACACAACATTCTCGCTGATCACGTCATTGGCTGATGGCCGCGGCGAATGCTCCTCCACGAAATGCTTCAATACATCTAGCGTGGTGAGGTTGAAACGCCGGTCCCGCGTGCTGGTGCTGTGGAGCCGCTCGGTGTCTATGGTCAAGGGTCTTTTCTTGCCCTTGGAGTTCAGTCCCAACGGCCGGGCGCCGCGGACGGGATCTGCCTTGGCCCGATGTGCGAGAAGGAGTGCCATGGAGCTGAACGGCTTGGGATGGCCTCCTCGGGGGGCCTCCTCCGCGTGGCGTTTCTGAAGCGCAGGGTTTTCCACCACTCTTTTCGACCTTCGGGTCACCACACCCACCTTTTTCTCCACCTCTCCTTTTCTGGGCCGGCCCCTTTTTCGTTTGGCGGGCACTGGATTCAGGGGCGTTTCCCCGAGCGTATCGGAAACCATAGGATCCAATTGCTGGTTCACGGATGTGTCGAACTGCAGGCTCAGGGATGGATCCAATTGCAGATTCACGGATGCATCGAGTTGCAGGTTCACGAATGCCTTGGACGGCTTGCGCACGGACCCATTCACTGCAGCTGCAGCTTCGTCTGGGATCTTTGACTCGACCTCGTCAGCTATACTTTCAGGGCCTGGGGAGTGAATTTCATACTTGATAGGCTTGAAGTCGTCGTCGTCGTCATCGTCGGAGCTAAAGGTCAACTTGCGCTTATCTCCGACACCACTTCTGGAATGCACATGCTGCCCTTTGGTGAATGGCTTGGTTCGCCAGATTTCGGTCGTTTCCTTGACAATTGGGACCGGGGACCCCTTCACATGCGAGAATGGAGAATCCGAGACTCGAGAAGATTGTCCTCTCTGAACAGACTCTTTCTGGACAGACTCGTTCTGGACAGGCTCTTTTTGGACAGGCTCTTTTTGGACAAACTCTTTCTGGAAAGACTCTTTCTGGACAGAGCCTTCCGGAACAGAGCCTTCTGAAAAAAACACTTCCTGCAGAAAGCCCTCCTGGAGATTGGGATCTGCTTCACGCTTGACATCAAGCATCCGAGGGCGCGGCCGAGAGCCCTCAGGAGACTGGATACTGAGCTCTTCGACCTCGATGGGCCGTATGCTGAGGTTAGTTGTGAGTCCTGCATACACGCGGGGCCTTCGCTACATACCCAGAGCCTCTAATTCGGGCCTCTCGCCTGGTGTATTGGTCCATCGACGGCATAGGAGGTGTTGTTAGTATGGTGGTGATGCGCGCATCTGCCAAGACACCCGCACCTCCCACGGCTTATGGATCATCCTGGTGCACTGGTGTCTCGGAATTGATCTTCAACAGGCCATTGCTTAACACGCATCTAAAGGCATCTTAAGGCATCTAAAAGGCAACGCTAAGATGGCGCTGAAAAGGCGCTGATGGGATCGCTAAAAGACATCGCTTGAACTAGGCAAACTCGCCCCTCGCTGCATAGACTGACCCCACCATCTACAACGAGGTGGCGTCCGACCAGATCCCTACATTCAAGGAAATACTGTTTCAGATTATTATACAAGCACTAGTGGGAGTCAACGCAAATGGCAGCATTCCAAACGCACGGCAGGCACGCAGCGCAACGCTTATTGCTGAGAGAAGTGCTCCAACAAGATGTTTCTCTCTTCCGAGTCAGCACCCCAGTTCTTGACAACAATGCAGGAGGCGCCAACCACCTTTCTGGCGTTACCTTCTCTGTCCAATTGACACAAGCCGGCCCACTCTCCCAACAACTTGGCGTCAGAGACCTTGATCAAGGGGATCTTCTCGTCACCCTCGTTACACAAGCCCTCCACCAACTTGGTGATGGAGTCCTCGGTCACGGAGTCACACAAGACACACAACTGGGCTTCCTTTCTGGAAAGAGCCTTGGAGGCCTCTCTCAAGCCTCTGGCCAAACCGTCGTGCACCAACGAGGTTCTCAACACCACCTTCAAGGCATCCTCGATGGAGATGGAGGCTTCTTGTTGCTCGACGGCAACCTCTTCAACGACTTGTTGTTCTTCGATGTCAGACATTATGGACTTCTTCGTCAGTATACTGCTCAGTGGAGAAGAAGAACGGGGCCCGAAAGGCGATAAATTTTCGCGCGCGGACCGCCCACCGGGCCATTAGGGCGCGAGCCCTAACTTTCGCTACTCTCCACGTGCCTGGAAGTGCGAGCGGCTATATCCCGTTTGTATACAGGAGGATACGCTACGTTGTATTGAATGACGAGTATAGTACTCAGTGATATTACTGACTATGTGTCGGTGACTCGAGACTAGTCGGTGTCTCTTGGCGAATTTTTCCGATGGTCATGTGTCCGATTGGGTAGCTCACTGGCTGCCTAGCCTGCCTTTTGCTTCACGAGCAGCATTCGCCAAAAACACTATGCGCTCTATACCGGAACTGACTACTTGCATCATGCAATCATAAGCATTTCTCTCCATAATCTTGTAATACACACGGTTCTGCCACACTTGTATTTAAAGCCTTTGACTACTTTGTAGTCACTTTATGCCTCACCCGAGCAGTTAATCCTTGGTGACTTTCAATTCCTATTTCACTGCATTAGACGTGCCCGAAATCATTACGACTAGAATGTTTCCTGATGGTCAAAAGCCCCCTTCGGGAAGTTTCAAGATAACAACTTGCTTTGAGCCGTGATGTTTATTCACAATCACCCTTTGGCGTCTATCGGTGTCCTACCTCTTGGTGGATTATTCAAAAGCACCGTTGGTCACATGAGTACCCATCTTATCACATGCCTTTTTTCAGAGTACTCTAATCTTCAGACTTATAGCTTCCCGGTAACTTGTTCATTCCTACCTGTACTGAATGACCACATTTTTATCTCAACATGTTTCACTCCGTTCTTGGTACTTTCAGAAGCCACCTTCTCAGATGTATTCAGGTATTCGCACCACATCTTAGCGTTTTTCTGTCCTCAGTTCCTTTGTCAGTTTTCGCAACCACACTGCTTCGCGACCTGCTTCAAAAAAGTTCCGCCTAACTTGTCGATGACGCAATAGTCTTTTGCAATTTCGATCACCATGAGATTGGTGCGCCCATGTACACGATTAGATAAGCTGCCTGTGAAATGCTCGTTTCAAAGTTTGTTGCCAGATTTGCATCCACAAACACTTCGACATCTTTCTTGTTCAGCTGAGCTCTCATCTGCTCTTCATCTGGAGTGGTGTCAATTGTTTCCTTATGCTTCTAGCGCCGGGTGGATTATCTCGGTCCTATCTGTGCCTACCAGTAGAAATCTATACAAAAATCTCGCTGAATGGCCTTTTCATATCTGATGCCGCTCAAACCTGAGCGGGCACCCCTCCTTTATATTTTTTTTCCCGGAGCGCCCGCGTCTGCCACCAAGCTCGTAAGTGAGCTTGCATCACAGATATCACATGCCTGCCTTTGCCGCTGTTTCAGCTGCAACGCATGCCCAGAAATGTGTGAATGTCGCTCGCCATGTTTCAACTATGCATCCTCCATACACGAGTCTGCACACAAGCTGGGAGCTTCCTCCAGAGTAGTCACGGATAGGTTCGCACGTCCCACAGCTTATCACTTTTCTTCTTGATGGTCTTCAGCGACCCCTTTCATTGAAGTCTGCAACAAGCGTCTCACTGCCACGGGCGCTGCTTTCATGTTTTTTGCATAGGGCTCATTCAACTACATGAAATCGAGGCCTGCTGAGCAATGTCAGGCCTGGCCGGATTGGCTGCAAACATGAGTCTCCCAAAAATCCTTCAATGGTCGGTCACATCACCGAAATCTTGTTATGCTTCTTCGCTGAGCTCCATTACCGCTCTTTACGCACCTCTTGTTTCCTGGTGTCTGTTTGTCTTGTTCCCATCACACCAGCATATTCATGTTGTGGATACAATCATCGAGACTCGACCCCGCTGAGTCCTCAACCGCGTCCAAATTCAATTCTACTTTCGGCGATTCAAGTCTCATACTAAATTCCATCGAACGAATCGTCAGTATGTCATGACACATGACTCATCAACTATCGAAATATCATCCACATATAACGCAATCACCAGTGATTCTCCTTTGATATACTTATAAGAAACACACGGCCCCGGTCGGCAATTCTCAAATCCCATCATCATCACCTTATAAAGAACAATCCACTGGTTCTCTCCAAAGTACGAAACCATTCAGTCGCCGCATCGAACGATGTGGTTTACTCTACATAAAAACAGGAAATCTGCCCTACAGGACCTGTATGTAGAGGCTCTGCTAAAGGATCAGGGAAGTATAGTTTCAAAAAACCACATTATCTATTTTAATTATTTTATAATTTAATCGTTTTGGTTCTTGACACATTATGGTTGCAGGTCTTTTCTTACCCTCCTTTACCAGTGCCTTCACAGGTGGGGCCCAGTTCAAATGCAGTCCTGCGCCGACTGCTCTTCAGACCGCACCTTCGCCCGCACTAGCGACAAGGGCCAGAACATGATCTGGCATATTAAATTCATAGTTCCATATCGTGAGCAAACGTCTCGTGGTGCGAGTCGTAGTCGGAGTCGTCGATGGCCAGCTCGCTCGGGCGCTCGCCGTCTATAATGGCCGAGTCCCTCTGCGAGGTGCGGTCGTACTCGTCGTCCTCGTCCTCGAAATCAATCACAAAGAAATCGTCGCTGGACCCCGTGATTCGCTGGTACAACAACTTCACCTCACCCACGATGCCGTCGTAGCTCAATTCTGAAGATGGCATATTCAGAAACATGATGTCGTCGGAGTCCTTGACCACCAAGCTGGAAATATTGTGTTTGGCGCTCTGCTCCTCGGATAGCACGTTGGAGAGGTCGGGATTGATGTATGTGGCTTGGACGTAGCCGATCTTGCACACAATGTCCAAGTTCTTCCTGGGCACAAATGACTGCAACGACTCGCCGAGCTTGAACGAGTTGACCAACATCGGCGTTCCCTGTTTGCCCACGGAAAAATCGCTTTCATCGAGAACATCATCGAGGTTGGTGGCGCTTTCGCGTAATATGGCGCTTTCCATCTTGCTGAAGGCGCTTTCCAAGTCCTCCTTCGCTCTGGCGGCGTTCTGCTCACACGTGTGCGAGTACCAGATGGATTCGCCTTCGGGACACACCCCCGACCCGCCGTTCTGGATCACCACCTGTACCGAGTACTGGTTGTGAGTGGGCAACGAGTCAGGGGGGAACACCACCACCGCCGACGACTCCTTTTCCGACATCCACTCCTTGCAGTCGTCGCGGATGATGGTGATGAGCCTGGTGACGGTGAACTGCTGCAAAGACTCCTCCAACTCCGCATAGCTGGTGGCCAAGAACTTGGGGATCTGCGTGGGCGACACCACGATTTTCTCGTTGATCTTGACCGACGAGCCATCGTCGAACTTGGCGGTCTTGGCCTCGGGATCGAAGTCCACGAGTTTCGTGTCGAGCTTGTAAGTTGTTCCAGCAACAGCAGCGCTACGACAGAAACCTTGCGAGAGCTCCCCCGGCCCGCCGTATTTCAGCACCATCACTGGGAAGTCGCCATACACATCAAACGACACCAAGAAGCGCTTGATGCGGGCCACGGCTTCTGGGGTCCGGGTGTCCTTCTTGTGACAAAGCCCGATGGAGTATATGAGCTCCTCGGCCTGGGGCAGGTGCAAATTGAAGCAGTTGGCGAGGAATTCCCCAATGGGTACCTTGGAGTTGTCCAAAAGAAGCAGCTTTTTCTCGGGGTCATTATTGTCCTGCAAAATAAACTTCAAAAACTTCATCAACGAGCGCTTGGTGGTCAAGGACATGGACTGGTCCGTGAAGATTTCCTCCTTGGTGGTGTTGGATAGCTTGGACTTGAAGTGGTCGTTTTCAAACACATGGAAGTTGGACAAGCTCTGGAACTCCAAGTACTTGTACACGCGGCTTTGCAACAAAAGGGCCAATAAGTCCAGCTGCGTGAACATCACGCGCGGGTTCAAGTCCACTCCGTAGTCCTTGCTGGTGAAGGTGTTGGTGGCCTTCCCCCCGGGCACGTATATCTGGGCGTCGCGGAAATGCTTCACCTTGCCTTGGTTGACCTCCACACACCACCGCTTCATCTGGTCAATGGTCATGGTGGAGCTGGAGTCGCCGTAGTAGGAGTTGGCGTCGATGTGGAGAACCTCCACGCCTTGCCACGAGAGCGCAGCCGCCAAGATGGACTCGACCAAGCCTGTGCCGACAATCAAAATGTCACACAGGTCCATGTTGAGGGTGTAGTTGTTGGGCTTCTCCAAGCCAGATAACCGCGGAATCACCGGCGGCGTGTAGGAGGCGCTAGGCCGACGCTCGGCCATGGACTTGCGTCGCTCGGATTTCTTGAAGGCGGGCATGGTTTACGCCAGGGCTTGCTTGTCAGCGGCGGTGTTCCGAGCGGGGGTTGAATGGTTGGAGCTCGTGCTTGAAGGACGAGGCTTTGGATTGAGTAGGCCTTGTTAAGTAATAGGTCTCTGAAGTAACCGGTAGGAAGTAACCAGTCTGGGGTCTGGTCCGGAGCTTCCAATCGGAGGGCTGGACTGGCGGTGGTCTGGCGGTGGACTGGCGGTGGACTGGCGGTCTGGCGGTGGACTGGCGGTCTGGCGCTACCAAACTGGCGTGGTCGCGTTTTATCCTTTGGGGCTCGGGCGGCACCGGTGAGGGCAACTTCGGGCGGCTTTCGGGACGTTCAAAGGACAGGGGTGCCGAGATTCCGGGCTAGTCTCGATCTTCGGTTTGTCGCTGGGCTGGATCGTTCCTGATGAATATGTTATGTACGCGATAGAGATCCAGAAGTTTGACCCGCGGTGAATATTTTTTCTGCGGCATATGCACTGGTGTAGCCACAAGCCAGGGTCCCCAATTCCCGAACCAGAATGGACCCGGCAGGCACTGCTCGCAGTTTCGTCGCAATTCACGTGGATAGCAGCACGTGCCGGCTTCTGAAAGGGGGTCGGGGTGGTCATAGGACTACAGACTCCCACGGAGCCGCATCTCTGGTGAGCCGCCACCAATTAATCAAGGCGGCTATTTTGCAACTGGTGCAGCGTGGGCGCTGACGTGACACCCGCCAGGGAAGGCCGGTCACGTGCCGCGCCGCTGCTTGCATGATATGCGTTTGAGAGCCCGAGTGAGGCCACGCCTGCAACGCACCCACAGGCCGCGCACGAACCCAAGCACCAACCGCTCTAGCTCCACACAGGTGCGGTTCCAGAACTTCAACCGACAGATTCAAACATCGCCCATGATGGTATATGCAGGAGGTACCGATACCATGAGATTGTATGAGATTGTATGAGATTGTATGAGATTGTATGAGATTGTATGAGATTGTACAGAATAGCTTCAAGACAAGTTCCCCGTCCGTGAGCCGTAATCTTGGCCCTGATTGGTGTCGCAAAACTTGAAAACGCCATCTTGCATATTCAAGATTCCGAGTTTGGACTGTAATGAAGGGTGAAGGTTTGCGGCATGGCTATGAACGGCTGCGCGGGGAGTATGACCGTGGAATCATTGAGGGTGGCCAATGGTTTACCCACGGATCAAGGCCTTGTCATAGAACCAACGTGACTCGTTGACCTGTTCACGGACACGTTCTTGCGTTCTTGCAGCCTTCTGGTTCTCTTGGACGGCACACGCTGGACGACCTGCCACCTGACTGATTATGGCCAACTGTGGCACCGCTGAAAGCCCCCAGCTCTCAAAGAAGGCCATAAGGGCCACTTTGCCAAGGATACCTTCTCAATTTTGGTGCGTCCATCCCGCAAGGAGGGGCTGTCACTTCGAAGGCTCCTGGTTGAGCTTTGGGCACGACTATACCTCAGCCTTTAATCAACAGCCTGGGCCTCGGAAGATGGCGAGCTCCATCATTTTTTCAGGGCGGAGAGAACAAGGTAGAGGGACGCCAGGCAGCGGCATTTTCCTCTGCAGAAACACTCTTTCTTTTGATGAGATCACGGAAAGCAGAGCACGAGACTAACGGAGCCGAGTCCCGAGCATTTAACCCGAGGCAAACCTCTCATTCTCGAAGATAGGCCCGTTGCTTGGCGCTATTCGAGCTTTGCGCAATTGGGTTTTGGAAGCTCCATGTTAGACATTTGAGCTTTAGACCCATTCGAGCTTTAGACATTTGAGCTTTAGACATTTGAGCTTTAGACATTTGAGCTTTGGATCTATTCGAGCTTTAGACCTTTTCGAGCTTTAGACCTTTTCGAGCTTTAGACCTTTTCGAGCCTTTTAACTGCTTAAGTCTTTGGCCTGTTCAAGCCTTTGACTCGAACAAGTACATGATCCAAGGGCCATACAATGGCGCAGAGGCCACACTCGCCAGTGAAGTTTGCTTTACGTGATTCAAACCTTCTTTGCCGATCATTTCTGACTCCCTTTAGGACGAATGCCGGGTTACTTCCGGTGCACTCGCTTCTTCGAGACTCCATTCCCGAAAACAGTGGTTTCATGCCTCACAAATCACCTCAGCAATGCATAGACCTTTCCCAAAGCCTGCACCGGCTTAGCAGAGAAGTTCCCCACGTCCCACTACTCGAGCCTATGTGCTTTGGGTAAACCATAAAGTATGGAAGCTGTTTGCTCGTATATGTCGTGGCCCTCCTACGACCAGCATATTCAAAGAAATTGCTTGCTTCTGTTTCATCAGTTCCACGTTGCACATCGCCCCTGTGACATTCAGACTGATGAGCTTTGCACCTTGAAAGACCCTAAGACATCTGCTCAAAACAGCAAGGAACTGATTTTTGGAGAGGGGCTATTTTCAGTGAGGTTGTTTCATCAGTCAGCCATGACTCGCAGATGACCAAGGGAGCCACCATTACAGCGACAGCCTTAGCAAGCCAGCCCTGTGGGTGTGAAGATGCTGAAGGTGAAATTTTGGCCAGTGATCAATCCTAACATGTACTTGGCCTCAAGAAGACGATAGTCCTCCAGGCGAGAATTCAAGGGTCAAGTTCGTCGAAAATTAGGACAACCAGTCAACCAGTCAACCAGTCAACCAGTCAATCAGTCAATCAGTCAATCAGTCAATCAGTCAATCAGTCAAAAGTCAATTAGGTCTCGTGGACAAAACATTCGTAAGGAATAGCTGGTGCTGGGGACGATGTGACCTGCACCTTCTTATGGCCCTGGCATGTCAGAGCATCGTCATGGCAAAGTACAACTTCTTCCTAAACATGCCTAGGTTATTGGCAAGAGCCCAAAACATCAGCATCCTCCAAAAGAAAGGCACCCCGTCTTAAATCCTCCCCTTATCACTAGATCTACTGCCCAGACCTGCATGTGCGCAGCCATCCCCTGCATATACAGGGCACCTTCGCTCGGCGCCCCACCTCCACCTCATGGACTCTTCGAAACCCCCCGGTTCCCTTTTGCTCGCGTGGCAAGTCAAAGACAGGCACTGCCTTGTGATTGGTGCAGGCGAGGTGGCGCTTAGCCGCGTCGACCACTTGATTCGTGCAAACGCCAAAATCACCGTCATTTCCGGCGCCAAGGTGCACCCCGGAATCGCCCAGCGCCACTCTGACAAGTTGCTCCACAACTTGGTCCGGCGGGACTTCCAGCCGGCGGATTTGCACATGTACGAAAAGGCCCCGCCGTTTTCGGTGCCGTCTTTTGCCGACATCGACCCGGCCCATTACCCCGACATCGACGATTTGGTGTTCAACCAGCACTTTGCTTGCGTCAACTGCTGCATCGACGACCCTGAGCTCTCGACGAAAATCTACTACATGTGCAAGTACCTCCGGATCCCAGTGAATATCGCGGACAAACCGCCCATGTGTGACTTTTACTTTGGCGCCATGTTCAACCAAGATGCGCTCCAGATCATGATCAGCACCAACGGGAAGTCTCCGCGGCTCCTGAAGATGATCAAGGACGATATCTGCAAGAAGTTCTCCAACCTCCGCCTCAACAACGCCGTGGACAACTTGGGCGCCATTCGGGCTCGGCTTCGGGAGAAACATGTGACGGGCTCGGACTTGGATTCCATCGACAGCCGCATGCAGTGGATCAAGGCCTTGACCGACTTTTTTACGCTTGAGGAGTGGGTCAATTTGCATTTGCTGGACCTGGCCGTGGACAGGATTGTCGATACATATCCTGGTTTTCCGCCCCAGGACTACCAGGAGTTTAAGGACTTTCTCTGCGCGGAGGCTTGCGCTGACAAAGAGAGTGCTATTTCAGAGAAAGCTCCTCTGAAGGAAGTGCCACAGAAGGATACTTCACCTGACAGGGATGCCGTTGAACCTGAGTCGGGAAATGCGAGGGCTTAATCGATGCCCTTCAGCACCGATGAAGGCGTGTCGCTCAAACCACCTGCCTAAATAGTACTCATTCAGCTATGAGGGATCTTGAATTCATTTCATTTGCAGAGCAAACGGCTTGTACTGCTTACGAAATGTACTAATTATTGGTAATCCTGGTACTGATTACTGATTACTGGTAGTACTAATTACTGGTAGTACTAATTACTGGTAGTACTAATTACTGGATAGTACTGTTTACTGGATAGTACTGATCTGACATCCCTCGATTGGAACTGCTCGTCACTTTTTCTCAAGATTTTTATGTGAAGCTAGTCTCATTTAGTCAGCCATACTCTTGTCAAACACGTCAAACTCCGTAGTTTTCAAACTCGAGGAACTTGAACGGTGCCTCAAAACTCAATGTCCTCATGCACAAATACCTTGGAACCTCCTGCTCCCACGTACTCAGAGGCTATGTGCCCATTCCCCTTCAATTGATATTGGTAGCTCATCAAACCCTCCAAGCCAACAGGCCCTCTGGCGTGGATCTTGTTGGTGCTGATGCCCACCTCTGCACCGAAACCGTAGCGGAATCCGTCGGCAAACCTCGTGGAGCAGTTCCAGTAGACGCCAGCGGAGTCGATGCCCTTTAAAAAAACATCAGCCACGGCCTTATCCTCAGTCACAATGCAGTCTGTATGCTTGGAAGAATGCCTGTTGATGTGGGTTATGGCCTCAGTGACATCCCTCACGGCCTTGACGGAAATATCAAGAGACAAGTACTCCACGTCGAAGGATTCAGCAGTTGCATCCTTCACCAAGTTGGGGTCGATATTGCGAAGCGCCGCTTTGATCTCGGGCGTCACGTGCAAAGTGACGCCAGCATCCGTGAGGCTTTTAAGCACCTGGTTGATCTTGGGGGAGTCTGCCAAGAGGCTTTCGTGCACCAATAGCTGCTCTACCGCATTGCACCCTGCGGGGTAGTTTGTCTTGGAGTCCACCACCACACGACACGCCTTGGCCACGTCCGCAGCTTGGTCGAGGAAAATGGCGTTGATGCCGTCCGCATGGCCAAGAACGGGGATCTTGGTATGCTCCTTGATGTTCCTGACCAAATCATTGCTTCCACGCGGAATCACCAAGTCGATGTACTTGTCCTGGTCCAATAGCCCCGACACGTCCTCGCGAGACTCAATCAACTGGATTGCTGCCGGAGGAATATCGGTTTCGTTGACCAAGGTTTCACTGACCACGCGTGAAATGGCCTTGAAGGTTTGGTACGACTCCTTTCCCCCCTTCAATATGGCACAGTTGCCGGATTTGATGGCCAAGGCGGTGATGTTGGCAATCACCTCGGGCCTGCTCTCGAAAATAATGAGCAAGACGCCCAACGGCGCCAGGACTCGGTAGAGATCCAAGCCGGCGTCGAGCCTCTTGGCAAACGTGGTCTTGCCCACGGGGTCGGGCAACCTGGCCACGTCAAGAATGCCCTGGAGCATGGCGTCGTACTTGCCGGCGGAGGCTAGGTCCAAACGCTTGATCAAGGAAGCGGCCAACTTCTGTTCGCTAGCCGCCCGCATGTCCTTCACGTTAGCCTCCAAAATGGCGTCTTTGGAGGCGCTTAGCCGGGCATGGATTTTCTCCAAGGCGCCGGCCCGCTGTGCATTGCTTAATGTTTTGAGCACCCCAAAGGCCTGGCTTGCGTCATGGGCTATTTTCTCGGCCTGGCTTGCACCTTCTTTGGCCTGGCTTGCATTTTTCTCGGCCATGGCTAGGTATCGTGATGCACGGTAGGTTGGTGACGTGCGGTTGACGCTAGGAGGTGCGGAAGGCCTGGACTGCATAGAGCCGTGCTCTGAAGCATGATATGGAACGTTTCACAAAGGTCAATTCTGGTCAGCGGCTGCTCAGGTGAACGGAACGTTTAGAATGGATACGTCCTGTCTGGTCAAATGAGCATATATAATCTTTGAACATGCGAAGAACGACACCATGCCAGTTTCTCAATCTCGAGATCGAAGAAACGAATTTGGGATGTACGGTTTCTATTACGGCGAATACCTTTTCGTAAATGTGCCCCTCGTACATGTGCCCTTCGAAAATTGCCCTTCGAAAATGTATGTCATTTTTAATTCACGATTTTGATTTTGCTGGACCCCGTGCGCATGGGTGCAAAATGACCTGTGCAACCATGGAACACTGGAGAACGAGGAAATCAAGGGGTGTTCGGTGGTCTCAAAAACTATAATTTGTGCTTCCCACATTCCCAACAAACAAGATTTAGTCCAGGCACGCCTGAGACTGCTGCTGGGGAACAAAGGGGAGTATGGAATGTATGGCGTGTCTAGGACTGACTGACCAGTAGGAGGTCAGCAAGGGCCAGACAACGTTTATGTATTAAAACAAAGGTGTCTTTGGTGTCCTTGTTTGGTGTCGTTTTCCAACGTACATCAAACGCCGATGGTCATCACTCTCTCACTCTGGGAAATTCACTATAGAGATTGAACCAAACCGTGTGGCATGTCATGTAGTGATGATTCGACCAGGGTTGGGCGTGGCCATTAAGGTCGAGAAGACGATTGGGTAGTACCATTGATCCACGGTCCTGATTATTTGTGAAGGAGCATTGGTGAACTGTCCGAGCACCTCGACAGGAATGTCCGTTATCATATAATCAGGTCCTAATCCTCAATTTTAAATGGTAACTGTTAGATCCATACACAATTAACCTGCGACTTGCGGTTACAAGGGGATACCGTCGAAACCCCACCTGGAGAAAGGCGTGACAAGCCCTTGACCGCCTATCTCCGAGGCTCTAGACGAAACGGTACCAGTGCCGTGGTTTACCCAAATGCAACGTGGTGGTTTTACTCACATAGGACAATTGACGCCACAGGCGCCACTTGACCTACGGATAAGCCAAATTGGGACTTGTTGGGTCGCCAAGGCGCCCCCGCCATGTCCCAACACCCCCCTTCTGCCAAGGATGGCGCCTTCATGCCCCCACGCCGGCTGAAGTGGTGCACTCAGGCCCCCCGCCTAGCCCGGGCCAGTTTGTATCTATATAAGTTAGATGATCCCCTTGTTTTAGGGATCATCAACGAATACACCTTCTCTTAAGTACTTGGCGGTGAAAAAAAGAACCTAACAGTAACAATCAAGTCACAACGTGATGGTTACAGGGCATGCAGTTGCAATGATATTTTTATTTGTAATGCCTGTATTAAGAGGTGCGTTCGGTAAAAATATTTACCGTATAAAATATGGAAGATAATTGAATGAATTATAAAAAAACTGAATGAATAAAATAGCTGATAAATATAATATATATATATAAGGTTAGAAAAGATTCAGCTAATGGTGGACATATAAATAATAATTAACCTATTGGAGAATCAGATGAATCTCTAATAAATAGTTAGGCTATTATTTAGCAGGTTTAATAAAATGAGATGGATCTATTTGAGTAGAGGAATTAATGAATTGAAATCTGCTCCTACAAATCCCCGGCTTGGCTTCTAGGGGAAATATAAGATAATATGGTCATATAAGAGTGCCATTAGTCGGAAAACTCTATCATACATCATGGAAAAAATAATAGGAAGGACACTCAGCTACAGATAGATTATACATACCCGCCACCGTACCCATTTCTATGATGTATTTTTTCATGTTGTTGAACAGCTTAAATAAAATCTTGCTAAAGGATTTATTGATTCAACTAAATAGAGTAGCAAGTGGACCAGGATTAGTTTAGACGATAATAATCAAAAATGGCTCTTGGTGTGACCCCGCGTTCGTTTAGAAGGCTTGGCCGGGTTGACCACCAGACTGAGCGCGCTATACTTAGCCACTATACTTAGCCACTGTGCGGCTTTGGTCTCCAGGACAACCAGAATACATCAGGCGACCTATGGGTGAATGGTCCAAAACATAAAATGCAAGCCACCTGCTAACTTCAAAAATGCAAGCCACCTGCTAACTTCAAAAACGCAAGCCACCTGCTAACTTCAAAAACGCAAGCTACCGGTTAACTTCATAAGAGTAATCATACATACCCAGGTTGGAGTAGCATCAAAGATGCCTCCTGGAGCCAGACCCACCAATGCTAATGTTCTGCTAAAGAGAAGGAAGTCCACAAGTTTTCCATCCATGGCTGTGTTATTCGAACTAGGATCCACTGGACATTAGCCCTGGTTACTCGGTTCCCGCGTATGACGTTGAACAGGAATTATCCTCTTTACAGTAGGTAGTCTGGCACATACCTGGAACACCTGCGCATGGTATGCAGGTGTTACCCGCCCGGGGGACCGCTTAGCGTGCTAATTAGGAATCGTTTCCAAAATCACGACCTGTTCGTGGGGCTTTTTTCCAGCGACGTTCACCAAACATGGTGCGGCCGGCTCCAGGCGCTCCCATGCCGGGCAAGCTTTTACCGACACTGCCCCGTCGCGAAAACGCGCCCTCTCACCACCTACACCTCTACACCTCCACCACACATCACCACTCCACACACCTCCACCAGACCGCCATCGATCATCGCCACTTGTCAGTCATTCGTCAGTCACTAAATCAACAATCACCCATTCCCCAAGTGATCTACCACGTGATCCGTGAAGATCCACAAGTGATCCACAGATCCCCAAGATCCCCAAGATCCCCAAGATCCCCAAGATCCCCAAGATCCCCAAGATCCCCAAGATCCACCCCTAGCATCTACTCAACCATTTACTATTCAACCCGCCTTTTCATCTCAGAAACACTCACCAATGTCTAGAGACCCCTTTTCCGACCGCAACAATCTCATTGATTTGGACTTTGACGGCAATGACCGAAGCTCTCGGTTCCTGGGGCCCACGTACCCTACAGCCCATGAGGCGGCTTCGTCCCCGGACAATCGTCATAGCACTCACTACGACCAGAACCCCTTCGACGACTTCCTAGAAGTATCCGATGACGAGAACAACAACTTGTACAACCGCGATAACTACTCGGCGTACCATAGCTCCGGCCCCTCCGCCAGGCGAGCTCTGAGCACCGAAAATGCTCCTGATGCCAAGCAAAAAGGCTTCTTCTCCAATTTGCGCTCCAGCATCAAGCCTGCCGCCGACGGCAACTACTCTGGGATGGATGACTACACCGACCGCATCAACGAGAGGCCCGAGCTGTCTGATTTCGACATGCGCCGTATCTACGCTAAAGTGAAGGGTGTGTTTGTCAGGAGTCCTACTGCGCCTGCGGATTTTGCCAAAGGGCCCCGCCAAATCCACGTCTTGAGCCGTGACCTCAATCTGAGATACGGCTTCTTTGGCAACCACGTGTCCACAACCAAATACAACTTTGCCACTTTTTTGCCGAAATTTCTCTTTGAGCAGTTCAGCAAATACGCTAACTTATTCTTTCTCTTTACATCCATCATCCAGCAAGTCCCGGGCGTCTCCCCTACGAACAGATATACTACTATCGGCACCTTGCTTATAGTGTTGCTCGTTTCGGCCATCAAGGAAATCCTGGAGGACATCAAGCGTGCCAACGCTGATAAGGAGCTCAACAACACCAAGGTGCTCGTGTTGGATCCATCTTCCTCGGACTTTGTGCTTAAGAAGTGGATTTCTGTCCAGGTCGGCGACATTGTGCGTGTGTGCAACGAGGAATCTTTCCCTGCTGATCTTTTGCTTCTAAGCTCCTCGGAACCTGAAGGCCTATGTTACATCGAAACGGCCAACTTAGACGGAGAGACAAACCTCAAAATCAAGCAGGCAAAAGAGGAGACTGCTAGGCTAGTCAGTCCCGCCTCTTTGGTCAACCAGTTGTCTCAGTGTGAAATCATGTCGGAACAACCCAATTCGTCTTTATACACATATGAAGGAACCTTGAACAATTTGAGTCCTGGGGGAAAATTGCCACTTTCGCCGCTGCAGCTTTTGCTCCGAGGCGCCACTTTGAGGAACACCCAATGGATTCAAGGTATCGTTGTTTTTACCGGCCACGAAACGAAGTTGATGCGCAATGCCACGGCCACTCCAATCAAAAGAACAGATGTGGAGAGAATCATCAATTTGCAGATCATAGCCTTGTTCTGCATTTTGAACGTGCTCGCCTTGATCTCCACTGTTGGAAATGTGGCCAAAACGAGCGTCGACAGAAAGGACCTCTCATACTTGTACATCGGGGGTACAAACATGGCCAGGTTGTTTTTCAAAGACATTTTGACGTATTGGATTTTATTCTCCAACTTGGTGCCCATTTCTTTGTTTGTTACTGTGGAAATCATCAAGTACTATCAGGCCTACATGATCGGAAGTGACTTGGACATGTATCACGCCGAATCTGACACTCCCACTGGTGTTCGTACATCGTCGCTTGTGGAGGAGTTGGGGCAGATTGAGTACATTTTCTCGGATAAAACTGGAACACTTACGCGGAATGTCATGGAGTTCAAATGCTGCACTATCGGCGGAAAGTGCTACATAGAAGAGATTCCCGAGGACGGTGAAGCCCAAATGATCGATGGGGTAGAAATGGGCTACAACAGTTTCGCTGATCTCCAGAACCATCTATGCGATAGCGGCTCTCTGCAGTCGGCTATCATCAACGAATTCTTTGTTTCGTTGAGCACCTGTCACACGGTCATTCCCGAGTTGAACGAGTCCACGAACACAATCAGATACCAAGCGGCATCTCCAGATGAAGGCGCTTTGGTGCAGGGAGCAGCAGATTTGGGGTACAGGTTCATCGTAAGAAAACCCAAAGGCGTCACCATTCACACTGACATTGACAATCAAGACTCCAGCTATGAACTTTTGAACATCTGTGAGTTTAACTCAACCCGGAAAAGAATGTCAGCGATTTTCCGATGCCCCGACGGAGTAATCCGGTTGTTCTGCAAAGGTGCCGATAATGTGATATTGGAACGATTGTCGCAGCAGGAGCAACAGCCGTTTGTTGAAAGCACCATCAAGCATTTGGAGGAGTTTGCCTCGGAAGGATTGCGGACCTTGTGTATTGCGTCACGAATCATTGGCGACGATGAATATGCAGTGTGGTCCAAGAAGTACCATGAAGCTTCGACATCGCTTGAGAACAGAAGCGAGCTGATGGATGCAGTTGCAGAGGAAATCGAGGTCGACTTGTTTCTCTTGGGTGCAACTGCCATCGAGGACAAACTACAGGACGGAGTCCCCGAGACCATCCACACCCTTCAAAATGCAGGAATCAAGGTATGGGTCCTTACTGGCGATAGACAAGAGACTGCTATAAACATTGGCATGTCGTGCAAGCTTTTGGCGGAGGACATGAATCTCTTGATCATTAATGAGGAGACAAAAGCCGACACCAAACAGAACTTGGAGGAGAAGTTGGAGGCTATCTTCGAACACCAGAGCCAGGCCAACGAATCAGTCTTGGACTCGTCGTTGGCGCTCATCATTGATGGCCATTCGCTTGGCTTTGCGCTCGAGCCCGACCTCGAAGACACTTTCATCGACCTAGCAACCCGCGTGCGTGCAGTGATATGTTGCCGAGTTTCGCCGTTGCAAAAAGCTTTGGTTGTGAAGATGGTCAAGCGGAAGAAGAAGGGCTCGCTACTTTTGGCCATTGGAGACGGAGCAAACGATGTGCTGATGATCCAAGCCGCGCATGTCGGGGTAGGAATCAGTGGAATGGAGGGAATGCAGGCCGCACGCAGTGCAGATGTTTCCATTGGCCAGTTCAAGTACTTGAAGAAGCTTTTGCTCGTGCACGGCGCGTGGTCGTACCAGCGCATCTCCAACGCGATTCTCTACTCCTTCTACAAGAACATCTGCTTGTACATGACGCAATTTTGGTTTGTGTTCGCCAACGGATTCTCGGGCCAGTCGTTGATTGAGTCGTGGACCTTGACGTTCTACAATGTCCTCTTCACGGTGTTTCCCCCCTTTGTCATGGGAGTCTTTGACCAATTTGTGAGTGCCCGGCTCTTGGACCGGTATCCGCAATTATACCAGCTTGGGATCAAAAAGAAGTTCTTCAACGTGTCCATATTTTGGGGCTGGATCATCAACGGGTTCTTCCACTCGGGGTTGATTTTCGTGTGCATGATGACGCTTCTCCGGTACTCCAACTACCTCCCTAACGGAGCCGTGGCTGACAATTGGTCATGGGGAGTGCTCGTGTACACCACATGCACGCTCACGGCACTTGGGAAGGCGGCGCTAGTGGTGACGCTTTGGACCAAGTTCACGGTGCTTGCCATTCCCGGCTCCTTTTTGCTCTGGTTGGTGTGGCTTCCAGCGTACTCCACGATCGCGCCGCTCATCAACGTTTCCAAGGAGTACCAGGGCGTGTTGGCGCACACGTACCCAAGCTTAACGTTTTGGGCCGCGGTGTTTGGGGTGGCCATCCTCTGCCTCCTTCGGGACTTTGCCTGGAAATTCTTCAAGCGCATCCAGAACCCCGAAAGCTACCACTATGTGCAAGAAATCCAGAAGTTCAACATCCAGGACTACAGGCCCCGCATGGAGCAGTTTGAGAAGGCCATTCGAAAAGTCAGGCAGGTGCAGCGGATCAAGAAGCAAAGAGGCTTTGCATTTTCTCAAGTGGACGACCAGAACCTAGAGAAGATTGTGAGATTGTACGACACCACAAAGAAGAGAGGGGCATTTGGCGAGCTCAGCGAGAGCCACTGAGTGCACGGCCGCGAGTGGTGTGGGGCGGCAGCAGCAGCAGCAGCAGCAGCAGCAGCGTGGAGCCGGGCGGCGCGAGAGTGGTAGTGTGTAGTTTCCTGATTTATATGGGTCGCGCACGACGATGCTCATTACTCGGGGCACATTTCCCTGGAGCCACCCCCATGGCCGAAGAAAAACCCAGACCCGAGGCTAATGAAGCCGACAACCAAGAGGCCAAGCTCTCCAACAAGCAGCTCAAGGAGCTCAAGAAGAAGGAAAAGGCCGCCAAGCGCTCGGCCCACAAGGAGGCGCTAGGCATCAGCGCCGAGCAGCAGGAGCAGTTGGCCCAGCAGAAAATCGACAAGAAAAAGCAAACCACCAACACCACGTTGAAAAAGCAGTTGAGCCAGGCCGTGTACAAGCAGGAGGTGACCAAAATCCCCGCGCTTTTCAGCCACTTGGAGACCCGTGAGCAGAGAAATGCCCAATCGCCCACGGTGTCTCATATTGTGCACCCAGCCATCCTCACGTTGTCGCTCAATTTTGCCAGCCACAAGATCGTCGGGTCCACGGCACGATTGCGCGAGATGCTCAAGGTGTTTAAAGCGGTGATTCTCGACTACGAGACTCCCGAGAACACCACCTTGACGCGACACTTGACGGGCCACTTGTCGCACCAGATCGAGTACTTGAAGAGCGCCCGGCCTCTCTCTTTGTCGATGGGAAACGGAATTCGCTGGTTAAAGCAGGAGATCTCGCACATCTCCATTGACACGCCGGAACAGGCGGCCAAGGCGTTGTTGTGCCAGAAGATCGATGAGTTTATCCGCGACCGCATCGAGTTGCTGGACCAGTTGATCATAGAGAACTCGTCGCACCACATTACCAATCGATGCACGGTGCTCACGTTTGGCCACTCGGAGGTGTTGGTCAAGTTGTTCCGGCACTGCGTTTTGGAGCAGGGCAAGTCGTTCAACTTGGTGATTGTGGACTCGCATCCGCTCTTTGAGGGCAAGAAGTTGCTTTCGGCGCTCTCGGAAACACGCATGCGGGCGGACTCCAAGGTAGCATCGCGGCAGCGGGCTCCCCCCATCACGCAGGACAAGCTCAAGGTCACATATGTGTTGATGAACCTGTTGTCGCTGACGATTTTGGAGGATGTGGACTTGGCCTTTTTGGGGGCACACGCCATGCTTTCCAACGGCTACTTGTACAGCCGCGTGGGAACGGCCATGGTTGCAATGATGTGCAACCGCAGAAACATCTCGGTGCTCACGTGCTGCGAGTCGATCAAGTTCTCCGACCGTGTTCAGTTGGACTCGGTCACCACCAACGAGTTGGCTGACCCCAATGACTTGCTTATGAACATTGATCTGAAGCAGGCACCGCCAAGGCGGTCGTTGGCTCTCGAGCAGTTCATAAAGCTGCAGGAGGCCGAGGGGCCAAAACAGGCCTCGGAAAAGAAGGACAAGCTGGATCTGGCTTCCTCGAGCAGCTCGTTACAGGACTGGGAAAAACTGCCGCTGCTCAACATCTTGAATGTCATGTACGACCTCACTCCCCCGCATTACATCAACAAGGTGGTGACCGAATTGGGAGCCTTGCCTCCGTCATCTGTGCCTGTCATCTTGAGAGAGTACAAAAACACCTAGCATTTCAGCTATGGGCCATTTCCAATGAAGCATTCCTGGTCTGTTGGGATTTTGCCAGAGCTTTGTGACCCTGGTAAGACCACCGCCATGATTTCTGCTAGGTATCGGGCCAATAACCAAAGGCGGAATACTTTTGAGATAGGTGTTCTATGGCTAACGAAACGAATGACAGAGTCATGGATTTCGGGGTCGCGTCATTTGAGGATGAAGTGTGTGAATTGGTCTACCATGTCTTCCATAAGGCTAGTTTCGCTGCGAAGCAACTAGTGGTGTTATTGCGGGACAGCCTCAAAGGATTCTACAATGTGATGAGGCCAGCCTGGGTGGAGGCGCCTTTGGCCAAGCACACCAAACCCCCAAAACCCCCAGGATCCCCTGCAGCAACTCGGCCACCAGGTGGTGACTCAAAGCAGAAGCAAAGTCTTGAACAAGGGAACGGCTGGTCTCGTGCCAAGTGCCCTATATGGTCGCAGGCAGCTATGGCATATATATGGTCAAATAGCGTCGGTGGAATGGGGTGTACTTTACATTTGAGGTTGTTGCCCGACCACATGGAGCTTTCTGTGCTGACTGGGATGGAACATGGAGTTAAATGGACGTCATAATTCCCATCGCACGGCTCGCTAGATGAATCTTGAGCTAGTGTTTATGTCAGATCCTTCAGTAACGTCTAGTGCTATGTATTCGCTGATCCCTTAAACAATCCCCAGTGTATTCATGGGTAGCGCACTACCTATGGTGGATCCGACGTCGAAGCAAAAATAATGAACTACTTATACTGATATAAAAACATGGGCGTATTGAGGAATCGAATAAAAGCAATCAAGTCACGAAGGAGAAACGATATTTCGCTTTCTAGTTTTCTTGACAAAGCATAGTGGTCTTGGAAAGCCTGGCAAGCACGACTTAGGCTGCAGCAGCTTCTTAAATTGATCAGTTCAATTAGGATTTTCATAATTAAGAGAAGGAAATTGGCATAGTTCATAGAAGTGAAATTAGGAAGATAAAGATAACTTTGAGTACGGCCGAGCCCGTTGATACTACCCATAGGATTTCCATCTACAAAAGGGGACTGGTGTATCAGTTGATGAATGATTTTTCGAACAAGGGCGAGCTTAGATGTAACGAGTCAATTAAAAAGAAGCGGCATAGAAAGATTCAGATGAAAAGAAGCGGCATATAAAGAATGAAAAGAAGCGGCATATAAAGAATCAATTAAAAAGAAGCGGCATATAAGTGCAGATTGAGAGGGACTACAGCGAAACCACGGTGCCACCAAAGGTCAGAGTTATTATGCGACCTGGGATGTTAAGCCTGTATTTGCAATAGGGTCTCAGCTTCTAACTGCTTGTTAATGGTTAAGGTCGTTCCAGGAAAGATAATCGATGGATGCTCTAATGGCTACTCACGACAGTAGAGCTCAGCCAAACAGATGTAATGAGATGTACGTTTAAAGGTGCGTTGTTGTATCTGTATCGTATATTTTTCTGACTCTTATAGTGTCTATGCAATGGAGTTCTTTGTGGTTGGCATGAAAGGTGCCATTTTCGTAAAACGATCGATCCACCCAATCTCCTCTTGGGTCCACGTTGTCCTCCTGAGTTGTTGAAGGTCCACTCCAATACTATAAAAGGAGTTGGGTTTCCCAAGCTTATAAAAGAAATTAGATAAACTACGGAGGTGAGACATACCTAGAATGTCCACCAATTCCAGACCCACAAGACTATGCTTCTAGTGTAGATTCAAGAATAACAGATTATGAGTATGCACGAATGTGGCAGTTGGAATCTGGGCAATAGATGAGTCCTAGTGTTGATGTTCCCTTTAAATACCTTAAGACTTTCTTTGCAGCTTTTAAGTGTTTCACTTTGGGGTCAGTTTGATGTCTAGCGAGTTTCAGTACCACATAGCTTATGTCAAAGCGAACAGTATTTGCAACATATTCTACCTGCAATTTATTACTTGACGATCGAGAAATTCCTCGGTATTAACATCAATGTGGGAAATGGTTATACTAAACTACATTTTACATTACCAGCTTTCTGCTGCACTATGGGATGTCAAAAGGATGGAGAAAAACAGTACCAGCTGACATAAAAGGATTTGACAAGACCTCAACCGAAGAAGACGAAGAGTCAGTCGATTGAACAGAATTTAGATCAGTCATTGGTGATTTTTTTTATTAAAGTGTAAGCTTTAACTAGATAATCTATATTATTTAATATAGATAATATATTTATTCCGAATACGTTTACAGGTTGGCTGAGAAAGCACCCCTGTAAAAATGACCCTCCTGTTCAGACATGTCCACGAGTACGTTTCCCATAGCCTGCCAACGGATGACATAAGAGATAAGTAGAGATAGGGTTCCAGAGAGGGTTTGATCCCACGAGTCACCACTTGTATAGAATCCAGGCAAATGGAGACAGCACGCCCCTGAAAATCACCTTTTTGCTAGAATAAGACGAATCTATGGCATCAGCTTGGTGGCGAGGACTTGAAAACGTCGCTTTTTCCGAACGTCCTATAGCCACGACTTATCGCTTTTTGCACACAGTCTCACCATGACAGGTCTCTATATCGTGTGAGCGGTTCCTCTTCTCGAGCTCTGATCTTTGATAAGCACCACTTGTCTGGAACCAAGTGATAAATGAAACCTTCCAGAAATTGGAGTTTCAACGGCTTAGCAATGAAAGTTGTATCTATTGCAAGAAAAGTTCATCTTTGTCAACTTTTATAGCTCTTTATGTGGACCATCTACTAGTAATTGGAATAGTGTCGAGGATGTGTCTAGAAATAAGGAAACGTTGAGCAGGGCCTGCGAAATGAAGGATTAGGAGAAGCCAAGAAGCTCTTGGAACTATATTGAAGTGGGATGTGGTTATACAAAACTCCCTTTGAAAGATCACATTGTACGCTGTAGAGAGGGCATCCTCGTGCCCTCTACAGTTTATAAGCCCACAGGTTATGAGCCCTGTATTTCTCTCGCATGCTTTTTCCATAATTCCAGTCATCCATCCTTCGGCATATGATTGGGGAATATCATGTGTAGAGTCGGTACGTGCGCCCACCAATGACACCGTCATGTCTTGGGGAGCTTCCCTCGGGAAGTTCCCAGGAGAATCGGTAATACTATTCTCAAACTCTCAGTATTCTTAAACTGGCAATGACCGTAAGGGTCTGGAGTGTTGGAGGCTCTATTTCGTTAACACTCTCCACAAGATTCAATAATGAATCAACTCTTGGTCTCCACGTGAAAGCGAAATTCTACAAATGAGCTACTGTCACATACTCACTAATGTAGTCTATTCCCAATAAAGGACTGGCGTTCCGTCAGTGCACAGGCTCTTTTTTCACCTTTATAGTTCTCTTTTCTGCATTCTCTTCAAACCTTTTCCATTTAAACTTGGCTAATTTTCTTTTAGCTGATGGTAGAATAACAAATAGTGATCCACCAGGTAGTGAGCCCCCATGGATAACCAGCGACGGATTACAGCCGAAGCCGTCGAAACCCGATGGGAGGGGCCCATTCCGGCTGTCCCTTCGAGGCAACGTCGTGGCAACGTCGTGGCATCCGCAGCGTAGCCATGGCCAGGTTTCCTGTACAAGTATAGAAGATGCCCTTGTTTAGGGTTCATCAACGAATACATCTTTATGTACTTGAAGTCCCCAAAGAACCAAGACACCAAGACACTTGGTTACAATATATATTCTCTTCAAAAATATATATCCCTTCAAAAATATATATCCCTTCAAAAATATATATCCCTTCAAATATTCTTTCGAAGAAATCCGCAACTTGGTGTTGCTTTCATTCCAGTTACTCTTCGATACTCATCTCTTGATATAGAGAACCCATCGATTATACTTTGTGTTGGTGCATATAACGGTATTTATTTAGTATCTGTGTTATCCTCCATAGTTATGGATTTTCTGTGAGATTGATTATTTCAGAAAGATGCGTATTGATAGGTTACTGAATTAGGGTCGACTCTCAATGAGATCCCCATATCATCATACAAACCACTCATTATGACAAGCCACTTATTATAACAAACCATTTATTGGTATATCCTTTGTAGTTTTTAACGTCCAGTACTTAGGAGAAGAAGTATTCGTTGATGATCCCGAAAACAAGGGGGATCACCACTACTTATAGTGAACTGTCCAGCCCGGTCGCGCTGGCTTCGGGCTGTTTTAAGGAACAAGCACCTTTAGCTGGCTGGCAAATTTTATGAGAGTGACCAGCCAGCCGGGTGCCTGATGCCGTTGAGCGATCCTAATGGCGTTGGTATGACCCGGAAAGGGTATCTGCGGCGAGACTGCGTTGGGGAAGCCACAACCTTCTAAAGAAAGTGGGAGGTCGGAGCTGGACACGCCTCTATCGACGTGGGTATCGAAGGTTTCCTTTGCAGCCACACGTCGCTGGTCAATAGTGTGCTACCCATGTTGGATCTATTACAACAAACCACTTATTATAACAACACTTATTATAACACTTATTATAACAACACTTATTATAACAACCACCTCTGAGGGTTAAGATGCACTTCTACAAAACTACAACTGCCAGAGCCGGGATTTTTATATCCCGTTTTATCTAATTTATTGCTATATAATCATCTTTTAATAAATATATTTATAATTTTCAGTATCCCTTTTGCTGGAGAATTTCTATTATTTTTATTTAATAGTTGTGATAAATCAGATATAGCATGTTAAAACTACGACCTGCTATAAGCTCATAAGAAATTCCCCACAAGGATCAAATAAGGTATTAAATAATTAAAGTCTTTGAAAAATCTATCGTTATATTATTTTCTTATTCATCAAATTAGTAATAAAACATAAAACAGATTAATACAGACTGTCTGGCAACCTTATAAAATATTCAATATTGATATGTCTAAAATGAGAATGAATACAATTACATAATGAAGAATAAATTGATGATAATATAATAATAAAGACTAAGCCGGCGGGAATTAGATAGGCCCCTTTGCTTGGGGAAAGACCATACAGTCCACCTATTGTATAATCGCAAAGATGATGTTGGCCATAGGTTCTAGAGCGCATGATATAACAATGTTTCAATTCTACTGTCATGCTTCTTCGAGGCTATATTCATGCCAGCAGGCTTCAATGGATATTTTCAAAGGTTGTGTGCCGGTTAGTTATTGTGTACAGGGTGACCTGTGATTAATTTCTGTCTACTTTTAAGGCTTGGTTGGTGCCTTGACATCGCGCGAATTTGCATCTTTTTGCAGCTCCTCGGCCTAAAGACGGAATGTACAGAATTTAAGCCAGAGGAAAATTCGGAGAGCCCGGAAAATCCCCCGATTCCATTCCATTGCCGCTCGCTTCCCTTTTCCAAATCTTTTCTCTGTTGGAAATGTGATTTTGCGGTCATGCAAATGGTCTCTTGTCTATTGTAAGTGGATCAGTAGTTATTACCGATCCTTACTACCAATATTTGACCCTAGTCGTTCTTAAAGGAAATGGTTCAAGTTCTATTAATAGTTCTCCATAGCCGTAAGGCGTATTCTCCACTTTTCTATCAGTGATACTGCCAAGGCCGGTCATTTCAGTATTGGTTTATAGTTTCAATGCAATTCTTTTTGTTGAGTTTGAAAGGAATGGTATTTCTAATATTCTTCTTTATCAGAGTTTGTCATGGGAGTTGTTTGATTCATCAACTACTCTATATGAGGATCAAATATTTTACTATGCAATTTAAAAGCCGTATTTGGAATATATTGTAGAGTGATGAGAAGAATAGATTTGCATTGATCTTTTTGCTTTTTTTATTTTCATTTCATAAATGCTCAGTTATCAATACATTATGAGGCCTGTTTCTTTGGTCGCCTCCACCAAAGCCACAGAGTCATGCTGAATCCCCGGAATCTCAAAGCTGGGTGTTGTGTTTGAATGGGTGAGTCAGGGAGACAGGAAGCCAAGGAGATAGGGAGTCAAGGAGTCAGGGAGTCAGGGAGTCAGGGAGTCAGGGAGTCAGGGAGTCAGGGAGTCAGGGAGTCTGGGGCCAGTCTGCAGGTGCACGACGTATCGGTGCAAAAATCATGTTCCCGTTGACCCCACCAGAGTGCAGAGAAGCGGACACCACTAGTATACCAGAAACATCCCCGTCCACGCATATTTCCCTGGTAACGCCACTTGTAGGGCCGCTTGCAAAAGACTGGCATTCTCAAATACTGTACTGCACACGGTGAACCCGCCCCAAGGTGCTAGATACGCGGGCGATCATGCCTTGACATGGCCAAGCCGAGCGCGCCTTCTGACCTCGCCACTGCTTCATCTGCCCCACTAAGGACCGCCTTGATTGAGTAAGCGTTGAAACCGTTGGTCCATTGCAGTTGCTGCATCTTTCGATCCCATCTGTCTGTCTGATTTTCCTGATTCATCTATCTTTCCCGATTTTCCTGATCCATTTATCTTCCCCGATCTTCCTGATCCATCTTAATCTGTGATCAGTGATCTGTCATCGTGAATTGTGATCTGTCATCTTGATCAGTGATCTGTCCCGATCCATCCCTGCCTTTCCTACGAAAGCGCTTCATAGTTCCTATCATCTGTGCATCTCTCGCCGCTTCTATTCGCTACTCGCTAGCCTCCATCTCGGGCTAAACCTTCACTTTTGGTAGTGCTATCCATAAGCCCCCCTTTGTTGGTGCATTGATTCGGCTCCTTCTGTGCTCCATCCGTTGATCAGCTCCATCCACCTGGTGCTGCTGCCGATTCCTCGGTCCCCATCTGTATAATACCCCATGGTATCGCTCTTCGTCCGTTTTACTAATCCAATATGGCGGAATTAGCGCTCGTGCAGAAAGTCGACCTTCGTTTTGCCTTGGCTGAAACAGACTCGCAGCTCCAACTGGCTCTCCAGCTGTACTTGGCGCCGGTCCTCCTCAAGCTCGCCAGTCCCAATGCGGACGTGCGCCAAGCCGTGTTCGCCTTGATCAAGAACACCTTCCCTCGCATCCTGGCGGCACGCGACCTTCAGTTGCCCGTGGACGCTCTTTTGGAGCAAGCCCTCCGCCCGGCCGTGGGTGCTCCGGCGGACCCGGGGCCCGTGGCCCTATACTCGTTGTTGTTTTTGTCCAAGGGCGTGGACCGCATGCCCCCAGAGGCCCAACGTGCTTTGGTGCCAAAGGTGATCGCGGGTATCGCTTCGTCCCCAAACCCCGTGGCGGCTCGCATGTTCAGCATCTTGGTCAAGTTGTTGCGCGTGTGGGTGGTGCCCGAGAAGGGCTCCACGGACGCAGAAAACATGCCTGCGCTTCTCTTCTCGGGTGCCGAGCGCTCCGAGCGATACTTGTGCCGCCTCATTGCGAGGTTCTTCCTACTCTTGCCCAACCCGGGCCCAAATGTGGTGCAGATGCCGGGCTTGAGCTTTGACCAGGCCAATTTCTTTACCAGAGACGCTGGCGTATCCTACAAGACGGCGGGGGAGTTGAACGACGCCAAGATCCGGCTCCTCGACTTCTTGCGCGTGGGGTTTTCCGACTCGGCTTTGGTCTTGCCGCTTCTAGTTGCCTCATTGGACCCTCTTTCTGCAATCAATGAACCGGCTTACACCAGGTTCCGCAAGCTTGACTACGTCCTCACTCCTCCGATGATAGACCTGCTAGTGCTGCTCTTCACCGGTGTGCCGAACGAGTCGCCGCCTGTCAAGGAAGTGTTGCAAGACAAGATCTTGGCTCTTCTCTATAAGGCCGACATGGCCCGCCACCCACAGTTGAGTGTGGTGTGCGACATTGGGCTCCTGTCCAGCTACGCCAGGTTGCGCCAGACTGCCACTTCGTTTGTGAAAAAAGTAACGCTGGATGCCAACAAGCTCACCCACCCCCAGTTCAACTCGTCCATCGCCCTTAAACTTAAGGAGTCCATCATGGCCGAAGGCTGGCCCGTTTCAAACTTGTCGCAGTCCCACACTTCCAGAGCCATTCTTGCGCTGAGAGAGCTTCTGTACGAGGCCCTTTGCGATGTCATGAGGAACTCGCCCCTGCTTTGGACCCACGATATGGGTTACCTACAGTTCTTCTTCGACTCTTTGGAGCGCGAGCCCGCTGATTTGCGCCTGTGCTTACAAAACTGTCTCTCCAGCCTTGCTATTCACCTTCAGCTGTTGTCGGCAGAATCCAAAACTCGCCTTAAAAAAATCGCCCAAGGCTATTTATCCAGTGCAAATCCCGACCCTTGCTTCTCCGCCTGCAGGTACATATCTGTCAAGTACGTGAATGCATGCTTTCCGTTCCTGGATTCCGAGGCCAGGTTTCTATGCCTTCTCGGCTCATGTCACGTGAATGGCCCGGAAACCGTTGACGAGGCACGCCGTGGCCTAGACCCGTACCTCTTCAGCCTTACGTCAGATCTGCTTCTTTTCGGGCTGAAGTCCGCTCTAGTCTTCCCGTCCTTCCTGGAGATGGTAGTGACGTTGCACGACGCTTCGCTTGAAGACTCTCCCTTGAGGGACTGTCTTGGAGAAGCCATCAAGTTCGCCTTGAAGTTGTTAGTGATGCTGGCGGTCGAAGGAAAGTCAACGGTTGTGGTGGTGGACGAGGACTGGGGGCCACGAATCGAAAAAGCATTGGAAACTGATAAATCCGTGCGAGAGCTCTTGGCTGCTGAAATTAGAGTCCGGTCTACCTGCGATGTCCCAATGGAAGATGACGAAAGCGTCACGAAAGATCCGATTTTCGTGCTCATCCAGATGTGCTTCCAAGCCCTCGAAAGGGAGAAAGCACTACTCGGCCCTATTCTCAGGCTCTTGGTATCGCTATCACCTCCGAAGATGGTAGCCCTGTTGGGCATATTTGTGGACCCCTTGCTCAAGCTTGTCGGGGGAAATAGCCTCTCGGACGCCACCACGAAAGATCTCTGTGAGGTTTTGGCAGTGATAGCCACCCATCCTGTCCATGAAGAAAAAGTCATCAAGGGCGTCCTTTCTTCACTAGACGACATGTCGATTGGTGCGGGCATTCTTGGCACCGCCTATATGATTTCCCGATTGGCTTTGAGGCAGCGATTAGACGTTCTTGGCTTTGATATCATCCATTCATATCTCAACCAACTAACGCAGTATTTCGAAAATGCTCGCTTCTACGATCTCTGTGCGGATGCTGTGGCGCAACTATCCATTTTTGGTGTTCTTGGGCCCAAACTACTGGACCAAGAGTCCGTCGGGAAGGCTCAGCTGTTTCGAAGCCTCTTGCTGCCGCGAGCAAAAGCATGCCATGAAAAGCTGGTTCTCGCGTTGGCCAGCTTGGAATTGGCCCATGCAGAGCTCTACCAGGACTCGTCACTGGAGCCTCTGGCCATCGAGGAGCTTGTCTTTTCGACGCACGTCTCGAAACAATATGACTTTTTGTTCGCGTCCGGCGACGCGTTGCTGATCCTTGCTGGAGGGTGGAATTGCGAGTTTCTACAACAGAACGTGGACATTCAGGGCGAATCAATAGCGTACGTTCCGCAAACTACAGGCCGGATGGGGCCCATTCTCCTGCACATTCTCAAGTGTACTTTGGTGACGAAGCCGTCGTTGCGCAGGGCAAGCTGCATCTGGCTTTTGGCTATGGTTCAACATTTAAGCCATGCGCCAGAGATACGGGATCGTGCAGCGGATATCCACTTTGCGTTCATGCGATTCTTGACCGACAAAGACGAGATCATACAGGAGTCGGCAGCCCGCGGCCTTAGCATCGTATATGAGCTTGGAGATGCGGACCTAAAAGAAACATTGGTGAAAGGCTTGATCCGATCCTTCACCGATTCCAACACGGCGAGCCAGCTATCTGCAGGCACCGTGGACCACGAGACCCAGCTCTTCGAAAAAGACGTGTTGAGGACTCATGACAGCTCCGTCTCCACGTACAAAGATGTTTTGAACTTGGCGCAGGATGTTGGCGACCCTAGCTTGGTGTACAAGTTCATGTCATTGGCCAAATCCAATGCATTATGGTCCTCGAGAAAGGGGATGGCGTACGGGTTGGGGTCTGTTCTCCTGAAGTCCAGCTTGGACAATATGTTGGCCAAAGACGAGAAGTTGAGCCGCCGGTTGATTCCCAAGTTGTACCGCTACCGGTTTGACCCGAACGCGTCAGTTTCTCGCAGCATGAATGACATTTGGAAGAGCCTCATTCGGGACGACGCCAAGACGATCGGTGCTAACTTTGAGATCATTCTCCAGGAACTCGTTTCCGGAATGGGAAGCCGAGAGTGGAGGACACGGCAAGCCAGTGCGGTTGCGCTCGGTAACTTGCTTCAGACGCAACCCGAAGAAAAGTACGGCCACCGGCTCGAGGAAATCTGGACGGTGTGTTTTCGCTCCATGGATGATGTCAAGGAAAGCGTTCGGAAAGAGGGCTTGCAGTTGGCGCAGAGCTTGGCCAAACTGTTGGTGCGCACCGCGGATCTCAGCACGTCCAAGGCAACAGAGGGCCAAGCCACTAGGGTGGTGGATAACTTGGTGCCGTTCTTGATGGGCTCCAAGGGACTCTTGAGTGATGCCGAGGAGGTGAGGACGTTCGCGCTCGACACCGTTTTGAAGCTCTGCAAGCTCGGAGGAAAACCCATCCGGGCGCACGTGCCGCGGTTGCTTGGCCAGTTGATCGAACTCATGTCTAGCCTTGAGCCCGAGGTGGTCAACTACTTGGTGCTCAACGCGGAAAAGTACAACCTCAGTGCCAACGACGTGGACACCCAGCGGCTCCAGAGCTTGGGCCACTCTCCGCTCATGGACGGCATCGAGAAGCTCTTGGGGCTTGTGGACGAGTCGATGATTTCCGAGGTGGTTCAGGAATTGAAGCGCGCCATCAAGAAATCCGTGGGATTGCCATCCAAGGCGTGCGCCAGCCGAGTCGTGGTGCAGCTCATCAGCGGGAGCGGCTTCATAATGGCGCCCTACGCAAGCGGGTTGTTGGACGCGTGCACCACGCAGTTCAAAGACAAGAGCCCGGCCGTGTCGCAGTCGTTTGCCGTCGCAGCAGGCTATTGCTGCAAATTGGCGGACATTGAGGCCGTCGTGCGTTACAGCAAAAGGCTCCACGAGATGTATCTTGGCGCGGAGGACGCTCACTCCAGATGGCTCGCTGCGGTGGGCTACGAGGCCGTGGGCAAGCACTGTGGCTCGGACAAGTTCGAATCTGTGTCGGCTGCTTTCTTGCCTGTGATCTTCATCGGCAAGCATGACGAGGACCCCAGCGTGGCGCTGGTGTTCGAAAAGGCCTGGATCGAAAATGCGCCTGGCATCAGTGCCGCCAAGGTGTATTTCAGCGACATCTTCGAAATCTGCAAGGGAATGGTCAAATCCCACGACCATAAGTTGCGGCAATTGGTGGCACGCACCATGGTGGACTTGTGCGACTCGCTCAAGTCGTTTTCTGACGCCGAGTTGGCCACCCTTTTCACCGTGCTCTTGGACGCCTGCACAGGCAAGTCGTGGAGCGGGAAAGAAATGGTGTTGAAGGCTTTGGTGACGTTGGCCACGCGCAATGCGCAGTACGTGAGAGACCATCCTGGCACCTTGGGCATGATTGAGAAGACCGTCATGACCGAACAAAACCGCCGCAACGTGGCGTACCAGGCCAAGGCCGTTCTCGTGTCTGCGTGCTTCTTGAAGGTGTTTCCTAATAAGGAAATCCTGGACTCGTACATGCAGATCATGGACTCCGTTCTCTCGGATGACTACTTCAGAGAGGCCGAGTTAGTGGAGGCGGACGAACCCGACTACGGAAAGATGACGGATGTCGAGGCAGTGGCGCTCGAGGAAGTGCACCTCCAGTACTTGCAGAGCGTTCTGCAGGCCATTTGTTTCGAGCCCTTGAACTTGGAGCTCGTCAAGTTTCTTTTTGCAGCCATGCAAAAGTTCCGGCCAACGGACTCCACCCACCGGCCCTTGACCTGGCGCACGTGTCGTGCATACAACGACATGTTCTGCACGGTGTTGCAGGGCTATACCGCAGAGATGCCGGTGCGCGTCTTGAGTGAGAACTTCCCGATCTTGATGGGGTTTGACGACGCCTACAAAATCGAGAAAGACGCCGTGGCGTTTGTTCGGAACGCACAGTTGCTTGCGAAGGTACTCCAGCCGTCCGACCCCGTGCTTGAACGCTTGCACGTCTACCTCCGGAAATTGGCGCTGGCCAGCCCTTCCAGTGTGGTTCGGAACGAGATAACCATTGCGCTCGCCTAAATCTACTTCCATAATTAGCGTCCCGCGGTTTATTACTAGCTAAATAAAAAAGTAAGCAAGCTGCAGCCTCTGATCAACTTGACGACACTGGCCCTGGCTTCTCCACATTAAAAGCCGCCTCTCAATCTGAGGACCAAGTGAAGGGTGGATTCTTTTTGGATGTTGTAGTCAGACAATGTTCTGCCGTCTTCCAATTGTTTACCAGCGAAAATCAATC